>JAVQJL010013435.1:0-19004 GCA_036024295.1 Nannoperca obscura
CGTGAGTTTTTTTACAGTTCATCCCTACCCAGCTTGTTGCATAACCCCCCCCCCCCCACCACCACCACTCACACACACACACACACACACACACACGGAGCGTGTGCCTCCTAATGTGCACCAAGGGCCATCTGTGTACAGAGGAAGGAAGGAGAAAGGGAAGGAAAGGGAATGGAATTCTGCTATATGTCATGTCACTGGGTAACATGATAAACTCTCAATGTACTGTAGGCTACTAAGCATATTGGGGTCTAAACACTGCCTTGCATGCACTTACAAATACAATCTCTAAACACATACAACTAACCACCCAACACTCTACCACCATACCAAGTATGCTCTAATTGTGTAAAAAATGTATCACACATCTCATCAGCAACTTCATGCCAAATATTGAATAATGCCTGCTTAATATGAAACTTTGCATAACAAGTTAGGACATTCTTTCCCATCCGCACCCCTCCCATATCTGTCTCACCAAAAGAAAAACAAGGCATGTTTACTGGCCTTGAAAGCTTGCATAATCACACAACACAAATAACCAATTCAGGCGTGATGTCGACGTGCTGGCAGAATAAAGATCAAGATCATCATCTAGAGAAGCGACGATTATTCCTCATGACCTAAATGTGATGTTGGACATCCAAAGAAACATGTTCACTCAATCCATAATTTACAGGAAAGCCGTCTGTGCACTTGGGGTGAAAATATGTTTCATATTCTATGATTTATGCTTTCCAATTCTCATAATTAATTTCATACATGGCATGGTATTTATTATAATAGCCCCATAGTTGACTGAACCATTGAGCTCCTTGTCACTTACTGCACTTCCTCTACATCAAACATCACTAAACCCTGAACGTCCTGCACCATCCACTCTGCATGTATGATGATTGAGGTGATGCATCTTCAGTAGTGCCACCTCAACACATTCCTGCACATTTACAGTTCTTGTTGCTCCAGTTTTCACTACGTTAATCTCCTTTAGCTCTTTTGTTCAAATCTCACAAGTACCCCCTTGTCCACATTGCTTTTGCACAATCCCAAACTGTTTATCGGAGGCATTGTTTGATAAGGGCTGCATGGAGATACCATGAGCAATTTTGATAAGGCTACCACCAATTGTCACAATGTTTACCCTGTATGGAGATCAGAGGGCACGAGTGTCTACAGAGAAGCCGGAAAATCATCGTGTTATCTCAAGACATGTTGTATTTTCATGTTTTATTTAAGAGCAGAGAAATAACACTGAGAACCAACATGGCTATTGTTTTCCCTTTTCCTGTTCATGTTCATGTTATGGCCATTGCAAAGGGATTTTAGGGTTTAGGATAATGTTTTAAGGTTTGAAAAGTCAAGAAGGAGCAGACACGTAGATATAGTCATGAAGTCTAATGATAGAAAAAATAAGGGAGGTGACAGGAGAAGTCAAAAGAGGGTAAATCTTGAGCTTCTTTGACAAAACTCCCAACACTGTTTTTTTAACAATGTGAATAACTAACCCTTCGATAAGTCACCTCCTGTATCTTCCATGTCATGCTGTGTTAGCGTGAAAGAGAAAAGAGAAGGCTAAAAAGAAAAAGAGCAAGTAAGTGCAAATGTGGAAAAGAGCTTAATGTCATTACCTTATAAATACCTGCAACACAATGAAAAACATGTTGAATATGTGCTCTTGGCAGTTGTGAAGAAGTGCAGTGCATCATGGGAAATGCTGGAAGACTCAGGAGATGACACCTTTATTTATCTTTGTATACCCAGCTTTGCTGTATTCTCCCCGTAACATTAAACATCAGTATAGGAAATCATTTAGTTTCTTTTATGATATCAACTTACATAAAAACGAATATTAAAACACATCTTGAGTAGTCTAACTAGCATGCCAAATCATACGTTTTCTCATTTATAATATTATCATCACTTTTCTGTGGAATTAAGCCACTTACAACTTTCACTCCAGGAATAAGCAGTTGCATACTTGCCTTTACCTCAGAGACTGAGACCGTTGAGCAGACTTGTCAAACCTGAAAGTGACATCAGGCAGTCAAAGTAATACTTCCACCATCCACATGCAAGTCTTGCACATGTCCATACACGTTGCAAACATAAGTATACTCTCTTATCCAAACTCATTCTTATATTATCATTAGTTGACGAAAACAGGCCCCCGTTTTGTCACTCTTTCTGTCCATCGTCTTGCTATCTATAGTTCACTCTCTTTTGCTCTTCTCCCTTCTTTATTTTGTTTCCTGAAAACCCATAGGATTATCTCAGGAATGAACCCCAAAGGGAAAATAAGAATGATAACAAAGCAAGAAGCCATGCTGTAAACAAACCTCATTGTTCATTTAGAGAGCATGCCTTAAAGGTTGTGCAGCCATGCCAGACTATTATCACTGAAACCAGTTTTACTCTGCAGCTGTACGCTTTTACAAATACTTCAAATCTCAAAATGTATGAAAGTCACTTCTTGTGTACAGCTGGTCACTGGCAGAACTAAATGATTTGTGGAAAATAACTAACTGCCATATTTTTGACCATTTTTTTAATTGCAATATTCCCTATATATAAGTCCAGCCTTGTATATGTGGCCTACGTAGTATAAAACAAGATTTGTAACAAACATGAGAAGACATTTTGACTCATCATTGGCAGAAAAGCACAGGTGTAATTCATTACGTTAGTGAGTTTCCATATGGCAAGATATGGTCATATGACGATCATTGCTTCAATAGCTAGCTGAGCCCTGTCCTCACAGTGAAGCTGAGTTAACACAGCCTCCAACTCTAAACAAAACCCTAGAATGTAGGCTTACCATTAACAAAGGCAAGGACACAACATTTAAATAAGACACGTTTGGAGTTACAGGAATGCTAATTTCTCCTTTTTTATGGAAGCAAACCACCTCCCCACACCTCTGGCCCCTGGGCAAACCTTACACAGTATTAACATCAACTGGTCAGACAGTGAACAAGCCAACCTGTAGAAATGTCAAACTAATGTAACGTTACTAGATTAGTAACTGTAAAGTAATACATACATTTCACATTGTAACCACTTACAGTACTTGCTACTGTGAAAAACAAACCCCATTAGCTTAACATCGCTCTACTTCATTTTTCTGTTTATTTAATGTACCTGGATTTCTGTTTTTCTTTGTCCACGGTGGCAATAGCTGCATATGTTAACTAGCCTGTTGGCTTGAGTTAACTATTGCTTTAAACATCTCCATGTGTTAAACTTACGAGTAGGCATGTTTGAATGCACTCAAACAGACAGCACTGCTTTGGGCTACAAGCTGGTGCAATATAACACCTGGTCAGGGGTGATAATCTTAACTGTTGCCTACAGCCAGTGACCTGCTCCGACCTGTGGAAATGGATAGGATTTTATAATGGAAGATTCTTCACCAAACACATGCAATATGTGCACTATAATTACACTCAGATATCCTATTACCCCAGAGCCTATATTGTTTGGGATAAGGCTTGTCGAATAGGTGTTCTATATTCAAATTTAAGTCGCAACTACTAAGCGTGCTCTCTCTCTTGCTGTGGCTTCTTCAAGGTCCAGCTTTATGGGTTTTTCCTTGTTGTAAAGCTCCAGTTGCGTCACATTTTATGTGCATGCACAAGATGGGACCAAAAAGAATCCGGAGTTAAATAAAACGAATGGTAATGTTCAGCTACGTCAAAGTAGTGAGCTTTGTGTCACTACACTTAAAAAGGTAAGAGCGTGGGGCGAGGCTGGGAACAGAATTACCAGTTTTTCCTCCACCTGAGAGTATTGAACAGAGTGTAGGAAAACAGCTGAAGATTAAGTTACAACCTTTGGTCAAGTGTCAATATACAAAAGAGCTATGACGATTGGTGGCAAAGCAAACAAAACGACTGAAGTTAGGCCAATCATTCAAAATCTTAAAGCCTTTGTAAGCAGCGTCTGTACTGAATGACAAGTCAGGATGTGGTGATAGACTGAAAAGCTTCTGGAACTTTTACAGTTAACTCACATTAACTTATTAAATAAGTATCACTTAATGCATGCATAATTACGAAAAACAAAATAACAGCGCTTTCATTCACAACCCTGACAGCGCAACTAAAAACATGCTTTGGGTATTGTGTTTAGTTTAACTGGGGAGCGTGTTTCTCTTTCCTCACTGTGTGATTTGAATGTTCTTTGACAGTGTGACTGTAGTCACTCCCCGCCACTCTGCGATTAGGGATCCCAAAAAACACAATGACCAAACGTCCTCTTCCCATCTCACCACCGGAGACACATACAGTTTCATTCTTGCTGCTAAATATCCAGCAGAAAGTTGTTGCAAAGAGGGAGAACAAATTAAATTCTCACGGCGTTCAAATTCAATTTGCCATTGTGGTTGACTTGTTTGTTGTGATGACATTCCGCCGTGAAACAAACCCAGATGAGGAGATTAAGATCTACTCAGAAATAAATGACTTCTGTCGCAGGAAATGAAATTCCAAATGTGCCGTATTTTGTCTAACTTGCCACAGTGACGCAAATAAGATGAGTTATAAGATTTCCAAAGGGATTGTTGATGTATAAACTCTCAGGTAATGAGCCTTTAATATTAATCTGTGTGACAAATAATAGAAAAATAAACATCTATGCAAACATCCTTCCAAACAGTAATTACCAAAACTGTTTCTATAGTGTACACACTGGACTCTCAGATGGCTGGGAATTGTGTGTGCGAGAAGAGGCCTAGAGAGGGGAGGGCCATGTGGAGAGACAGGAAAAGCACTGGTGCACAAAAACAAACAAACAAGGCCCAAGCAGCGGTAATTAAGTCCTCATTAGTCCTTGTTATGCGCAGGAACGCAGTGGAGCGGCAGACAGCGCTGTCATTTCTGACCAACAGAGGCCAAAGCCTGGAGCTGCTGTAGACCCCTTCTCTGTAAGCGTTTATCCAGAAGCCCTCTGTGTTTCCACCTCAGCTGGCACGTACAGGGTGACGAGTGTTCTGGATCAATTTTGTCGAGCGGGGAGGAGGAGGGCCCCTCGGCCAATAGCCACAGGGCTGGTAGAGGGAGTTTGGCTCCTGGGTGTGCAGAGAATGTGCTTTATCACAGAGTAGCGTGAGGCGTGCAGCATGTGCTTTCATGTGGTTTCAGGGAATCGGGACAGGTGGCTCAACCAAAGACAGAAAACATGGACACGTGCAAGTTAGAGTTGGTATAAAAGACAAAGAAACAGAGGAGCAGAGAGAGCAACGTGAGAAGTGAAAACCGGTCGCATATTTAAACATAAACCAAAATATATCAGACAAGAACACCAGATGGAGAAAATCAACATAAAGACACAATACTGGGGCCAAAAGAGAGACGAGGTGAGGCAGAAAGCAACGTGCTAAGAGTCAAAGTAAACTCAGGGAGGAGAAAGAACAAGGGCTGCACTTAGTTCTTTTATTCCCCGCTCCCCTCAGGCACGCCAAGTCTCATTTACCAGCTCTGTAACTGCATACACCTGACCCAACGCATCAACATAACATCCAATGGGCAAGGTGCACGCACACACTAAATGAATAGAAATAGAATAGAATAGAAAAAACTAAATGAATATTTGCAGCCAGAAAAAAATAACATGAAAAAACCCCAAAGGATGCGTTGAATTTGAAAATGCATTGAAAGCAAAGCCACACCGTCACTCTCACTATCTCTAAAGCAACAGGACACTCCCTTCTTGCACATACAAACTGACCGGGGATTCAATCAAAATCGATCCGCGGTGCCTTGCCCTCAGAAACACAGAGCCACCTTGTACAGGGTAAGGTCTTGGCACCTGTTCCATTTGCACAACAGAGCCTCAGTACCTGGGAAACCAGATAACAACGGCAGTTAAGAGCTCTCAGTGACTATGGCTGTGTCAACAATGCCCCCCCCTTTTTCGCTGCCTGGGCACACACTTGTACACACATGCTCAGATGCACCCACCCACACACACACACACACACACCATGAAAAACATGCACTTACTGATGCACGAAGCATACTGGGAGACCATGCATACAACATGTTTTGTTGGTTGAGGGGAAATTCGTCCGTCAAATACAATATGGAGGTGCTTTCATCTTGCATGGCAACCGCATTACAAACAGCTTTTATCTGCATATCAAGAATCCAGGTTGAAATCAAGGCCTATCTTTTCACACTGTGTTAGAAGTTTAAACTATTTATAAGTCTTGAGACAAGTGAGAGATGAGGTTATGTAAGGATTCCTCATACTTTCCACTTGTAATTTCCTGGAAAAGTTTATCACTTTTTCACTGCCAGTATAGAGTTTTATCCTCACAGGTGTAATTGGGCAGTTCAAGGGGTAAATCCACCCAAAAGCCATCTGTCTGTCTGAATTATGACTGTGGGGTGTAAACAGATCCAGTCAAAGTCAGTGTCTGAGCCTTCCTCTATTATCTTCTATAGCTCCATTCCCAGACACACCCATCTCTTCACACACACACACACACACAGAGAACAGAACATGAGAGGGAAGAGCCATATATGCATGGATATTGTTCAGATCCTAACTTATATTCAGAAACCAGATCATATTGTTTGCACAATGTACACTTTTATTAGTCAAAGTGTATTTGAAATGTTATAAATGTGATTCAGAACATAGCAAACAGCTCACCACATGATTTGTCAGTTGAGCTCTACAGGTTGCCTAATTCCTGCTCAACAAGTTTTTAAAGGTTGAAAATGTAATAAAGTACTGCTTTATGACCTCTCACTGCCAACCAGGCACAATGACCCCACCCCTGCAGTCAAATGGGAATGCAAATGTGACTTAGGCCTACACACACACACACACACACACACACACACACAATAGAGTGAGTCCTCATAGGAGTTCATGATGCAAATATATCCTATGAAAAAAAATGTCTAAACCTTAAAGAGGTAGAAAACACTGGCTCCTACATTTCCCATAATGCAACTTGATAGAATATTTCATTGGATGCTATCAAGTTGCCTACTAAACTTTTTTTTCAAACCCCACACTCCTTTTTGTAACACAGGCTACAAATATTACTTCTCCAGCCTAAATTGGGATGACCCTGATGACATCACCAGGGTTAATTTCATTCCATCCAGAGCCACAAGCCATTAGAACTGTTTCCACAGGCTCAGTGTGATCCTTGTGATGAGTAGCCTCAACTGAACTTCAGTGTTCAAGATTCCAAAACATAATGCAATATTTAACTTGGCAGTAAGTCTAGTGCGTCTTTGAAACATTACGTGCTACTATGTTTTTTTCACTTGTTATCACCATGTCTTCTCACCTGGAAGATGAGCACTTTAAAGTGGTTCCTCTTCAGCAGATGGCTGTGGTTTGCCTCCAACTTCTTCACCTGGACCGCCTGCTTGTCCATGCGCTCCCTCACATCCTTCAGGTGCAAACTGACTTTGCGGGAGCGCTCGAGCAGCTTGCTGACGCTGTTGGAGGTGCTGACGTGGGTCTTGGACAGGCGGGTCACGTCGCCCTGCACGACCCGCACGGCGCCCTCCAGGTCGGCCTGACGCTGCTCCATCCGCTGCTGGTTGTCCTGCACCGCCTCCAGCATGTTGACCAGCTTGTCCAGCAGCGCCACCACGGTGATGGCGCTCACCTGGCCGCGGTCGACCGGGCTGCCCGGCGCGACCGCGGTCGGACTGCTCGGAATTTTAAAGCCCAGCCGGGAGAGAGTGCCAGTCGGGGTCGGGGAGGAAGGCGCAGACGGGCTGAAGCTCGGGATGAGCAGCTCCGTGTTTTCGGGCTGCTGCTGCGGGATAGTGTGGGTGCTGCTGGAGACGCTGCTGCGCTCGGCGTGGGACGCGTCTTCTTCCATGGTTCACAGGTGGTCAAAGGTCCCGCTTTAATGTGGTAATTCACCTAAACGCAAATCGTTTGGTAGTTTTACCAACTCTCTGAGGCCGCTGTCACTTGCTCCAGCTGACAACTGAAGGCAGGGTGTTGCCTACTTCTTGGAGTTGATTCGGCATCCACGCCCCAGTCTGTCTTTCTCTGTCCACACACACGCACAAACACGCTGTGAACTTTCAAAACACCTCCCCTGCAAGCCAAAGGGAGGGGCGTGGTTGCTATGGAAACCGTGCAGGCCTAGCCCTCTCGACATAATAGAGGTAGAGTTGCTGTGTGTGTGCTTCCTTGTATTCCTGCTTGTGTTCATGCGACTGGCAACCATTCCACTTTGTGCCTGTCTGCATTTGCAAAATATGTGTGAAGGGCTACTTTTGTTTACTGCACTCGTGTGTTTTTCTATTGTACCAAATTGTACTGGACTGCATAATCGAAGGATGTGTGTGTCCGACAAAACAATACAGTGAAGATAAAAGTACAATGCAAATCAGTAGGCCAGTGTTTCTTGTGTTTCAGGAACTTTGCTGGTTTTTCCACTGACATGCTGTTGGCCGAGATAAATCATGGTCCACATGTTGTTTATACTAAAGTCTGGTCTATGTATGTGCTTCACTGTTTTTATATGTTAGTGCATGACTGAAAGTGTGTGTGTGTGTGCCCTATAGAACGCCCCTTTCCTCTCCCCTCTTGTTTCCGAGCTCAGTGTGATGAGCATGGGGCACACTTACATGGAAATGTGGAAATCCCTGTTTCAACAATGAGCTCATCTGTGCCCTGGCATGATGCCCTGGTCTCTCCATCTCTCAATCTTTCTCTTTGTCGCCATAACTGTAAATCTTTCATTCGCAGTAACACAGTCAGCCTTTCAATCTAACATGTTTTACAGACAAATGGTGTTTAATGGGAATGTGTCAGTGGGTTCTGTCTGATTCTGTGTAAAACATACTGCAGTAGGACTATGAGAATGCATTTTATCACTGCAGTGGAAAAGCATCCAAGCCCACACCTGAGTTTTATTAGATTCTGCCTGATACAGTAAAAGCTTGGCCAGCCACCATCTTGTCTAAGATCAATATAAAGTATTCACACCCTTAAACTGAGATTAGGCTTCCCGCAAATACCTTTATGCACACACACAAGAAAAGACACACCTTAAATTGTGTTGTTATTGCAGTGTTTGATTTGCAGCAGCAATACAAACATTTCTGCTGACTTAAAGGAAGAGTTCCGAGAGTTAGATGAGAAGATTGATTCATAGTGCATAGTTAGCTTAGCTTAAATCTATCTGGAAATAGGGGGAGCAGCCTGGCTCTGTCCAAAAGCAAGAAAATCACCTACCGACCTCTAAAGATCGCTCATCAGCACGTTCTATCTTGTTTGCTTAATCCATACATAAAAGTGTAAAACAGTGCATGGGGTTAATGGGGGGGGGACTTTGGTGGACTTTCTTTGCTTCAGGCAGGCAGCTAGCTTTTTCTGTTTCCAGTCTTTATGCCAAGCTAAGCTAAGTGACTGCGGTAGATTCATATTTGAGAAACAGATAAGAGTGTGATATCAATCGTCTTATCTTACTCTTGACAGGAAAGTAAATAATCATATCTCCCAAAAAGGTCAAACTATTCCAAACTAAAGAACCTGGTACCTTAATTGACATGACAGCCATAGTTTCCCATTTTCTGCTACAAGCCCAATCTTTTCACCAGCTATACATGTAGTCAGAAGTGTGCTTGACAGATTCTCCCCTGTCAACATCCAATACTAACACCTCTTCTGAGGTCAACCGCTCAACCAGCTTCAAAGCTGTCAGAGTAGAGTGGAGGTGCTAGACGTTAACTCGCCCAAACAAATTTTCTTCCTCTTCAAACTGAAAACCCCAGTGTTTCTAACCCCTCTCTCTCTGTCACTGCTTCTCCTTGGAGACACACACTTTTGTCAACATAAAAACGTGACCTCCCGTTCCTAGTGCTTGAACTCTGACTTTTCCCACTTTCACCCCTGGTATAGAGTGGATGGCATGGCACTCCCATCCTGTCATTCTTCCAACCATCCCTCTGCATTCCTTTCCTCTGGTCTCCCTCTTATCCTTCTCTTTCCCCTTTTTTTCTCCTCTCTTTGTAACCGTCCTGAATCCCTCCAGTGTTCCCGATGGTCTGGAACATCACACATTCCCAGTGTTGTGTCGAGGAAAGTTGTCTGTCCCTTATCTCTTTTGTAACAACACTTACTATTTATTTAAGGGGTCTTCTTTGCTGCTAACCTTCCTACAGTTACATATAATAGAATGTACTAGAAAAACAATTATGTCAGGGCACACAAGCTAGAGTTAAAAAAAGAGCTGGTGGATGGACATCTTTACATGTCAGCTTTAGGAAATGAATGTATTTGCCCTCTGGAGGCCAGGAAATGCAAGTGCATGACCTAATTTTGTGAGTGAGCGAAAGCTCACATGGATTATATCCATGCCTTTATATTCCATGCCTTTATATTCCATGCCTTTATATTCTTGTATAGGTGATAAAGATTACTGCTAATGCTGATCCATATTACATTTTCTCCATTTATTGATTTACAATCACAACTCAAGTTTAAAATGTTCTTATTTAAAAACAAACTAAAGAAAACAAGTAATGGGTGAAGCTACTGCAGCAGAAACAGCAATCAGCATATTCCATAGTTTCAGCTAACATGCTGCTGCAAGTCGCATCATCAAATGAATGAGCTTGTATCCTGAGAAATCTTCCTATAGTGGCTTCAAAAACTTCAGTAGGGGTGTGTGGCATTGCTGTAACCGCTGGCTGTTGGCAAACTACCTGGCTGGATGACTGGGCTTCCAAGAATGGTTGATGAACAAGTTTCTTTGAACACGAAACGACATCTCATTCAGACGAGGATTACTTCTAATCGCCGTAAAAGTTACTACTTTGTGCACCTTTTCTTTTCCTTATGGGGCAATTGAATTAGTTTTTTTAACCTGAAGCACAATGCATTTTTACGTAAAAAAGGCAAAGTAGATGCCTTCTATTCTGGGCAGGAATTACTTCTCACACACAAAGTGCACAGGGCAGTTTTCTCAGTCTAATTTCCTTCTCTTTGTTTCACCTTTGTCCTACGGTCACTGCTAACTGCATCCATCAACCTAAGAAGAGGGTGACATGGTGCCAGTCGTCCTCTGTGTTGTTCCAGGCCACGTTTCTCTAATTGCCTGCTTGATGAGGATACAAGAATGCAACTGAAACACCTCGAGGCAGACTTCCTGGGCACTTTAACGATGGTTTCTCACGCACACAGAGCCGTTATTCTATAATGTGGAGGAGGAAGGGCTCACATGGAAGTGTACTGTCTGCACTTTTACTTACAGTTGCTTTGATACTGTATGTGTGTTTACAGGTTGTTACATACACAGTGTGTGTGGTCACATTGTAGCTCCTGCATGGATTATAATAAACAACTAAAGAATAATACTAATAGTGATAATAAATAACTTTACTTGTAAAGGACTTTCGAAAGGGTTACATAGTGCATCACAGAGCAAAACTGACAACAAAAATATGGATAAAGAAGTGACAACAATAAGTAAAAAAGATAAAAATACAGATAAAGATGCAGATAAAAGGTGTAATGTTAAAAATTACTTTTACTTTTGTAAACCAAAAAATGCTTTTCTCTAAAAATACTTTAAGCCTGCATTATATGTTTTGCATCTTCTATGTTTATGTTATGTTATGTTGCATGTGGTTCTGCTATTTTTGCCTCCTCTAAGATACATTTTCATTTATTTATTTAACCTTTCCTGGTTAAATAAAGGCATAAAGAAGAAGGAACTTGATGGTTGACACTAAAGTAGCAAGCCTGAGTTTCTCTGAGAGCCTTGATGGAAAAAGGCTCCGTCACCTCTAGTAGCATGCCTGGGTGTAGGACCAGCCAGAAGGCCCAAAACCAATGCTAGAAGGCATTTGGCTCATCGGGGATAAGGGCTTCACAAATGTTAGCTGGGGACAGACCTAGTTTAGTCTTCAACACAATGGTCTGAAATGTTAGAAATTGATTTCTGCAGAACTGGTAGCCCATGAAAGGAGGTTAAACGTGATGCAAAAGTAGGTGAAAATCGCCTGGGGGCTCTGCAATGACAAAACTGACAACTAAAAGTGATGGTGGGACAAGAGGATTAGGAGAAGATAAATATTTAGTATCTGTTAATATAGATTAACAGGTTTAAACAAAAACAAAGTTCTGCTTACTTACACAATGTTTGCTATCTTGCTAACGGTTGTGGTGGAAATTTGGTATTTCCTTGTGGAAAAGTGAACAAATTAAATGATGATATAACAAACAGTGGTCTTTTTAATGTTTTATTACGAAAAAGAATACAAGGAAAACAAATTAAGGGTAAACAGAAAGAGAAAGGGAGAGAGAGAGAGAGAGCGCACACAGTCAATTTATTGCAGTTGAAAGGCCACAGCTCACACACAGAGGTGTGTATGAGGAGTCTGACCCCGAGCTGCGGATACAGTTCCAATATAATCTCACACAACATGCAGAGAGCAAGGGAAGCATATCAGAAGGATCCCAGGCCAACATCACCTCATATCCAAGTAGGCCTATCAGTACACAGGGCAGTTCTCCCATCACCCCTAGTAGTAAACAAGTAATTCTTCAGAAACCAAACCAAAATAGGATACCAATGTACTTTGCATCAGAAGAGACCCAAGAGAGAAAATCTTGCATTGCTGGTTAAAGAAAACTGGTTATTACTCGAATACATATCTGGTAATAGGAAATGTTGCCCTTACAATGTTGACATGCCCAAATTGACAAATGAGAAGTGTTGAAGGCAGTGTTGTGCAATTTATTTGCCTGCAAGAGGTCTTCACTTTAAATTTAAGGGGATCTCCACCAATATTACACCTCAATCCAAACTGTGGATTTTGTCCCTTATCTTTTACAGCAAGCCCAGAGGAGAAACTTTTTAAATTAACAGGAAACAACCAAAATGTTTATTTTTTTAAAACAAATCCACGTGCTTCTTCATAAGTCAGGTTTGCTCACTCCTGTTTGTGATATCTGCAACAAAATGGTTCCCTGATCATTGCTTAAATAGGACCCCTGATGCGTGTGATTACCATCAACAGTTCCACACAGCCGGTCATAACCTGTGATGATATGATAGATGCCCGGCAGTGTCTGATTTGTATAACCAGGTTAGACTGGATGTCTGGTCGCACAGTGGGAAAGACGACAGCAATGGTCCCCTTTTGTCGCTAAATCAAAGGCCTCCACAGAGGGGAAAATGGCATGCTGGGACCAAAACAGATGGTGATGGATCTTTAAATGACCCTTTTTCACAGACCAGCGTGTGTTGAACACACGCGCACTTAAAGGTGGCCTTGTACGTTACTAGACTGTGTGTGTGTGTATGTATTCTGTAATGCTATCAATTCTGAAGCTAATGGACCAATTTTCGAGATGTTGAGCTTTACACACAACCCTCCAATCATGCTTTCTGTCTGTGTGTGCGTGCTTGTTTGTTTGTGTCAGTGTATGTTTTCATGTGTCCAACACCATCCGTTTTCAAACCAATGGGCCAATCCTTCCCTGCCAAAGGAGTTGAGGTACAGTTTGTTGATTGTAAAATCAATGTGAAAGCTCTGTGCTTCCCAGAGTGTGGATTCCTGAGAAACGTCTGTGTCTCCCAGCAAAATGGTTTCATTTTACTGTTATTTCATTGATCACCGGTGCTTCTCTCTACACCACCGGTAATTTCCCAGAAGTGATCTATCAAGAAGAAGACATTTTATTTTTCAGTGGCATATACACAATCTACATTTGACTGCCTTGGAAAACAAGCCTGCACGTTCAAACATGCTGCCTACAATGGTAAGGCACTAGATGAGGAGCATTTTGAAGATAAGTGTCAGATTCCAAAGCTAAGTGCCTATCTGTTAGGCTCTGTAGGCTCAGTAGGTGTTGGGAATGTGCGCATAGGGGAGTTATTTCTGTGTGCCCTGGTTGTGCGTTTTGTGTGTGCGATTTTGGGAGATTAGTCCTTTAATAAAAGGTCCTTGTCTACCACAAATAAACCCAAGGCCATCTGAGATTGATCACAGGCTGCTTCAGTGTATGGCCACAATTATACATTAAATGATTTACAAATAAATACATAGTCCTATAAAATACAGCGCTGTGCTAACCATTGGCACTGACTACAGGGCTGGTGGAACCGGTAGGACCACGAGAATAAACGGACCAGGGGTGGACTTTACCATTAGACAAGGTGGGCAACTACCTTGGCCCCCTCAATATCTATCGATGCATTAAGATGTTTAGATTTGAAAATGTTCAGTTTCTCTGCTCATGACTTTAAACCTGCAACACGTTGTGATGAGAACATTGACATATTGGCTGTTTAAAATGACAAACTTTTTAGGAACTTACTTGTTTACAAACAGCAACATCGGTTATTATTTGGAGTCGTGTTTCTGATCGGTTAATGTCGGTCTAGTTTTTACTCTCATTTTTGCTCTGTTTTGGTCTCCAGCAACTCGTGAAGGAAATATCTTTAGCTGTTCTACTACATTCACCAGCTAGTCACTAAATATGTTTGTCTTTTTGGTGCTAGCAGGAAAACAACACCAAAATGCAGACGCCTGAGGCAAAACTGATACAGTTCAGTTATTTATTTACAAAAGGTACAAGGCTTAAGGGATGGCGAGGCAGGCAAAGGTCAATATCAAAGAAGGTTGTCCAAACAAACAAATAAGTCAGACAAGGAGCAAGCAAGAATCAAAAGTCCAACAATCCAAAACAGGTAGAACAGATGATAGCTAACAGAGGCTAGAAAACAAGACACGTACCACACAGAAGCTTAACAAAACAATACGACAGGAACAAAGCAAGTGAACTGGTATATGTAGAGAAGGCTGATAGGGAATGAGGTGCAGGTGAGGAAGTTCAGGTGACTGCAGGGCTGTTGAGAAGTGCAAACAGGTGTGTGGATGGGTGGGGTAGTCAGGTGAAGAGGAAAGGAAGGATAGTCCAAGGACATCTGGTGGATAGCTAGAGGTTGGCAGGTCTGGGCAGTTGAATGAAAGAACATGGCCTGGAAGAAGCAAGCAGGGTCTGGAGACCGGGACCAAGAGCACTGAAAAGCTAGAAAGGGGGAACTGAGGAGCAAACTGCAAACTGCATACTGTTCTGAGAAGATAACCGTGCTGTAACTGACATGCACAATATACAATGAAATATTGTACACTATAATATTTTTTATACAAGTTAATATTTACCAGCAAATTTTCTAACATTTAATGTTAGGATTAATTTGGATCCTATTGTCTTCTGACCTTGCTAATGTTTTTTTATGTAAGGGATGGTGAGCATGCCTGAGTCCGATGACTGTAGATTCCGGGAAGGGGTATAGGGGTGCAGGAGGTCAGGTAGGTACTGAGGGGGAAAAGGGCTTTGCAGGTGAGAGGAAGAGTTTTGTATGAGATCCAGGATCGGGAGCCAGTTAAGGTGACTGAGGGTGGGGGTGAGAACCCTGGCAGCCAAATTCTGTACACACTGGAGCATGTACAGGGCAGCAAAGTAAACATATTTGCTTTCATACTTTTGTGGCAGAAAAGTGATGCGTGTCATGCCTGGGGACCTTCCTGTTTGCCAATTGGCTCACAGACTGGGAGTCAACAGATGTGAGATCTGCAGTCAGGCTCTTGGACTGGGAAGTGGTCATACTGTACTGTTGGCAGCAGTTCTGTGTCTTGAAAAATTGAATCTAAAAAGACTAACAGGAAATGTCAAGTTGCATCCTAGATTTAACACTGATGCAGTATGCTCCTCCTCCACCACCCATTTTTTGCAAGCTGTTTCTGGAACAAACTTAGTGCTCATTCAACCTGCACTTGACTCTGTTTAACTCTGATCATGCCAATCCAAGTAATAGCAGAAAATGGCACAATCACAGATCACAGAAATAAAAATGCCATCACATGATGTTTATGTGAGGAAAGTCTTCCCCTCAGTCTAGCTGACTATGTATGACTGTTTTAAGTAACGTCCCTGTGTATGTCACATGTTGAAGTTTGAAGTAAATGTAAAATCCACTGTGGGATTGTCTTGCTGTCCGTTAATGATAGCATTCACCACATTCCTCGACCTCAGCTGACAGCAGATACTCAGATGTTCACAGAATGTCCTTCCTACAACTCCCTGGCCTCGGGCCCACCAGATTCGAGCCGAAACCAGCAGGAGAAGACGGGAAACTGACAGGATTACACTGACTGGGTCTGCTGGGTGCTCTGCTGCAGATGATGTGTATACAAATAGGGTGTTCCCCAGGGGTTGAACTGCAGGGGACGGAGCCTGGGCGGTGTCACAGGTTACTTTCATGTATGTTGAGTTCAGCTTCTTTCACTTTGTCCTACAATGGCACAGTCATTAATGCATCAATTAATAAATCTTATCTATTATGTCTACATATCATTGAATACTCTGTTTTGTATTAAATTGTGAGCATGAATCAATATTTCACACATAGACTATTGCATATAAACACATATAAACATACATATTGACGCTATCGGTGAGAATTGCAATAATTTTCAGTGTAAAACTTCAAGAGTTTGAAGTTAATGAAAGGATTTGCCCCTCAGACAAACAAACACATGCCTGTTCTGCATGCCTACAGGTCCATTAAAAACACACTGGGAACATTTTGAAGTCTGCCAGAATGACCCATGGGTGATCCAGAGCACACTTCCACCTGATATCTTCATACACATCAACTCTGATCTTTTCCCTTATTAGAACAAGCTTGTGGTGTTTCTAATAGCAATGTGACTGATTCTTTTAAAAGCAGGGCATCGTGAGATATATACGGCTGCTATTATGTGCTTTGTCCTTTCTATAGATAATGCATCAACCCATTCTGTGAATGAATGGATTCATTATTTTTTAATGGGTAACCAGGCAGTGTTGGAAAAAATATTTAGTTTAATAAAATGTAAGTAATTTTATATATTACATTGTAAAATGATCATATTACAAGCTAAATGCATGCATTCAGTATGTGAGTATAAGAAAAAAATAAACATGCAGAATAACATGAGTTTTATTGTATTATTAACTTGCTATTACTGATGCAATAACATGCAAACAGCATTGCAATGTTTTAACTGGTTAAAATGTTTACCCGTTGTATAATGTTAACTGTATAAAAAATACAGCACATTTCACAGGAGAACACTTTGAGTTCAAAGTCAGAATCTATCGACTGACTGTCAAACAAAATGCAGTGGAGAAAATAATACTCAACTACACTGAGTAAATAAGGGCTGCTGTCCTCCTGTCTGATGGCTCATGTTTGAGGTCCTGAGCGCAACTCAACATATTGACACTGACAAATTCAGTGTTAATATGTTGTTAAACTGCAAATACTTGTGGGGAGATTTTACAATGTTGTTTATAATGCTGTTAGCGTCATTTGCAAATTCATCTGTTATTATGCTGCAATTTCCGACATTGTTGTGGATCGATAGTTTCCGGCTGTCCTCGATGCGAAAACGAACGTTGTCGGCAGGATTCGAACCTGCGCGGGGAGACCCCAATGGATTTCTAGTCCATCGCCTTAACCACTCGGCCACGACAACTAGACAGAGAGCAGCCTAACACAGATTCAACACATATACACTGATTACATTAGCCACTGTTAAATGACGTTATGATGTTTAACTTGATACAATCATCCCGCTAACATTTCTCTGTGAACCGGCAGAAAGCTGTTTGGGTTTCATCCGGGTTGTGGAGAACACAACAGCGCCATCTTGTGGCGGTGGACACATGTAGCCGATTGAGATCACTGATATATTGTTATTTCTAACAGTGAGAAGTAAAATAATTACGTGAAGAGAAATGGCAATAATAAAATATGAATGTGTACTAGAATGGAATTAAATCAGATTTCTATCAGACGCTCAGTTTTTTCACTTACCAGTTTCATTGCTCCCCTTATTTGTGATGAATATCTTTGGTCCTGAAGTACGGCCAGCAGCATACGGAACTAACAGGCATGTATGTGTGGATTTGGAATGGATACAAATGCAGAGTGGTAGAGGAAGTATTCAGAACCTTTACTTAGGTAGCAATGCTGCAATGCTTGAATTGAATGTTATTTCAGTAAAAGTAATACAGTATTATTGGCAACATGTAGGCTACTTACAGTATCTACTAATCATCTAAATACTATTTATATTTTATTATTACATCACAAGTCTGCGAATGCATTCATGTGTGAGTAGAATATCTGCTGTTTCAGTTGGCCTATTGTAACTAATTACACTGTTGGTTAGTTTAATCTACAAATGTATCACATTCTATAATCTACTCATACGTTTTGTATGTAGTAATAACTATTGTAAGTAACTAATAAATAGAAAAAAAGTACATTATATTTCCATCTGAAAAGAGTAAAAAGACCAACAGGCATGACGTGGAAATACTCAATGTAATGTACAATTCTTTTAAATTGAAGTTCTTGAGTGAAAGAACATAGTGCAATGTGTACTGTACATAATGTAAGTATAATGGTCCACCATTTAAGGAGTGACATCTATGGCTGACATCATAATATGTTCTACGTTATTTAGAAGTTGAATTTTCTGTATGTTAAAGAACAACATAATTGAGACAACATATAACACAAGTCATTGCTTTTGACTTCTGCCACAAACCGAGACAGACACACCATGTTACATTTCGTGATATAAATTATTTATTTACATTTACAGAAAAATGACCCCATCAAGACAATGTAGTAATAACTATTGTAAATAGAACCCAAGATACAGAAGCTGACGTCATCGTCACAACCGAACAGAGAGCTCTATAATAACATTGTGCTCTCTGTCAAAAGTCTCCTATAACACAAGGTGCAAGGCATCACGTGTAGCCCCGAACCCCCTCCCCCTCCCAAGACCCACCCACCCACCCAGACCAAACAACACACACCTCATTTTAAAGCCTGGTACCCTGCTTTGCACTACCCCGATTGGCTGCAGCCCCTCATCTACAAACAACAAACACCGGCTAGCCTGCCTCTAACGAAGCTCACACATCTACTGCACATTCAT
>JAVQJL010013441.1:0-40050 GCA_036024295.1 Nannoperca obscura
TTGATCAGCTTCTCAAAAGCCCCAGCAATCTCTCTCTCTCTCTCTCTCTCTCTCTCTCTCTCTCTCTCTCTCTCTCTCTCTCTCTCTCTCTCTCCCTGTGCCCTGTCCAGAATAACCAATAGGCCGCTGTGGTTGGAGTCCCGGCTCACATGACTCAAATCCTCCTCTGTGGGAGCTAACTGTTTGGCACCTTTCACTTGTGGGTTGCTGATGTCACAGATCCGGGTGGCCCCTCGTTGCCATCGGGAGCCCGACTCCGGGCTGATGTCACAAAACTGGCGTCGTCGTGAGCTGGAGCCGCTGATGGACAGCTTGGTGTGTTTGTATGGCACAGATGGTTGGGGAAGGGAGAGGGGGGGTGGGGGGGGGTGACTTGGGTGCCAGCATGGAAGGTGGCAAAGACGCGTCTTATCAAGTGGTGCCACATGCGGACTCTGATGTGCCATTGTGACAGAACATTTTTCTCCCTTTCATCTAAATTTGTCTCCTATTGTCTATTTTCTCCCTATTGTTCCTCTTCGCCTCATTCCTTCAAGTCATTAATTAATTTCTCTTTGGCCTGTGCCTTTTTGTGCTCACTCTTGCTTGTTCTTTGTCTTCCTCTCCATGGCTCGCTATCTTTTTTTTTCCATCTCTTTCAATGTGCCGGCATGTATGTCGTGGTTTATCAAAGTCTCAGTGCTTCTCTGTAGCTCTTTCCTGTCTCCTCCATTTCTAATTGGAATGCTTTTAAATCCCTCTCTTTGTCCTTCTCTCGGTTCCTCGTGTGTTGTTTCCCTCTCTCCCTCCTTCCCTTCATCCCTCCCGTTATTCTTTGTCTCGGATTGTGTCTTTTTCCCCTTTGTGTGCTCTGACAGGCCTCTTCCTCTCATTGATAGTGATGGCAGGCTCAACCCCACTCCATAATGCTGCTGATATTTTTCCCACTGGAGACCCCACTGTTGCTGCTGCTGCTGCTGCTGCTGCACTCCCCTGCATCCATAAAAAAAATGGACAGAGACACCCCTCCTTCCTCCCTCCCTCCCAATCCATACTTCTCTGTTTCCTCTCGCTCTGCCAAGCTTCTACTGTTCAGCAGGGGAGCAGTTCAACAAGACTGGTTTGTTTTGGATAGTCACAGGGCCCCAGCCTCATAGAGATTAATGCTTAGGCAGGCTGGGATGACATTTATGAGGCGTGGACTGGAACGAAGGATAGAAGAAGGGGAAATAGTCCGGGTGAATGGTGGATTGGATCAAATGTGACAGTTTGTCGAGACATGCTACCACTTCAGAAAGAAACCATCTGAGAGACAGAATGGGGACTAAGTGTGTTTGCAGGACGGAGAAAGAGGCCACATCTATCTCTACAATGAAGTCTTCATCCAGGATGAAGTCACCACGAGAGTGAGCCATCCTTGCATTTTGCCACCTCAGCATCGTTCAGTGACGTGCAAGTGGTCAATTCTGATGGATGGCGACAAACTCCGCGCCGGCCGAGTGTTAAAGTAACTCAATCAAATAATTTATCTCTCAGGTATTTGCCCATAGTAACCATTAATACATGTATCGACGTAGCCTTCAGTTAGAAGTGATCACTGCCCACACACACACACACACACACACACACACCGTAGTCATGAACATATCCATAAATGTCTCCAATTATATCCACCTTCCACAGAATGATGAATACTGCTCAATGACTTTAAAAGGGTGTTTACTCTATCCTGCACTCTAATATGCACAACACATTGCTACAAAGGGTTCTAGGGGAGAAGTTATCAATATCGAGCCAAATTAGAATAGATCTGAGAGGAATTAGAACACGCACACTGCTCTCCCGCCGCGCCGAGCTCCATCACTCTACATGTGATCAATGGGGCCGAGACAGTGTAGCCAAGCTGCTATCCATTCTCATTACTGACACCGCAGCTCGCCGCTGTTGCTGCTTTCTCCTTGTTGACCGCCAGAGGCTGAGAGCGAGAGAGAGAGGCTGTCAGTTGGGGTGGATTTGCAATAGTGTTGAATGAATGCTTTAAAGTTGCCATGTTCTTCGCAGTGGAATCAGTGTTTTTAGTGTGCGGCCTTTGGCTGAACTTACGATGTGTTTTCTGCACATAGTGATGAACCTGCGCGGCTGTGTTTGCAGGAGCATCGCTGTTGATAAAATCTTTCTCCCTGTAACTACATTCTTTTTTTTTTGTTGCTTGAAAACCATTACCGTTGTCTGTCCATTTCAAGATTCATGATATTCACAAAGCATTAACCTCCCGTTTCTCTCTACATATATGTAGTCTCAATGTATAAAATGGATTTGTTTTATTGTTGAACGGAATCCGCAAGACTATTTACATTAAACGGACTGCTGGAAAACTAGAGCGAGCATCAAAGACCATCCAAAACATGCACTTCAGTGGTCTTTTGTGCAGTGAAGTCCTGCAGAGTTCAGATTATCATCAGCCCCTCTATAACAAACATTCCTTCTCCTTTGAAGTGGTCTGAAGTAAGCAGAGTCCCACTGACTAAATTCAATTTCCCAGAGATTTCATGAAGTCAGCTGCGTCACATAGGAAGTAATTGCTCATGATGTACACATGCGTGCATGCACAGTGAAATACACGTGCATTTTTGTTTGTGCACAAACAACCAACCACACCCAGAACAGGAACATATGGACGTGCATTAACAACACAAAAGGCTCTGTACAATGAGCCTATATGTACTATATCCTGCAGATGTTCAAGACAAGTGTTTGCACACACGTGCGGCCACAGTTATGTAGCCCGGTCTGTTGATTCTCAATAACTTGAGCTTCTGTAAGGGAACATGCCAGAACACAAGATCCATCTTGTCATGTCTTAATTCAATTATCGGGGAATTCTAAATATCCATGCTTGTTTGTCTTGGTTGCGTTACATATTCATCACAATTATGTCAACTGAACTCCCCACTCAGCGTTCTGCAAACAGCTCCATTGTGAGTTGGAAGCCTTTCGGGGCAGGAGGGATCAAGGTAATTAGATTGAAAGGGTACATTATTTTTCTACAAACACATCAGAGTGCTGTTGTCATGTATGAAACAAATTGTTTTGGGGACAAGAGACGTACTACTTGGGTACAAGAAGCCTTTTGTTTTACTGCGTTGTCCTTTGTAGTCAAAAACAGAGCTGTTTAAACAGCCAGAGACATTTCATTTGAGTTTAATAGTACTAGTATGACATATGGCATGGTCCTTAGGGCTTTGTGGGTAATTCAGATATGCCTACGGGAGTCTACGGGATTTGCCCGTTGGGAATGTTCAACACTGACATATCTTTTCTCTGTACAACTTTTATTTCTAGTTAGGGTAGCACACCTTTGTGCAGCAGAAATATATATGTTGGAGTGACCTTTGAAGCACCACTTGTGTGATGATTCATCTCTTATCCTCGTTGCACCTGAGAATAAGGCCAATATCATTACTCACCCTAGAGAAAAAGGAAGTAATGAAATCTTGCATCTGGACCATTCTAGCAAAACAAGCACTGCTCCTGCTGCACATACATAATATCATACTGTGTTGTCATGTAAACATTGTCAAGTAATCCACCAGTATTCCTTTTATTAATCCCCAGTGGATTGTTATGACTGAGAACTGGCCACAGAGGCAACAATGAGCATGAAAGGTGATATCAACTTTGATGAATGCCAAATGCACGCCGCTGGAAATGCGAGCAATTTCACAAGAGCCGGGGGCTGCTTTAAAGCACAGTGTGTCCGGTTTCAACCAGTGTTCGTTTGGAAAGAGCTGCATTCGATTCATTTGTCCCTGTGTGTCGTTTCATAGGTAGGGCAGGTTACTGATGACTGTGGTTGGAGGAGCAGTCCTCCATCATGGCTGAGGGGTGTGACAGTAATGCAGACTGTAGCTGCTAATGGGACCGCTGGGACTTTCCACTGTGTGGGACATCAATCAGGGTCCTCAGCACACTCACTCAAATGGCCCTCCTCACTCACTCAACACATAGCAGATGTCCCACTCTGATATAAATAATGCCAAAAGCATGCTAATGACGTCGTTCTGTTGCTTTGACGAAGCAAATCTCCATCATGGCTTCAAATGGCTGCAAGGTGTTGGGTGTGTTCGTGCATCAGGTTGAGTGTTTTATTATAGTAAGTAGGAGTTCAGAACACTGGTGTTTGTTTTTACATGAAGTTTAATTATTAAGACTTCAGGATCAGAGAGTTGATTGTGCATTTTCTCAAGGCAGCGACCATGAACTGCAACGTCCTTGGTAGGCTCCTGGTCGTCCTTTTGTTGCACGTCATTCTTCATCTTTGTCATCTCCCTACTGTCTGCACCGTTACTACAGAAGTTGTCTAAGGCCTCATCTGTTGCTGCTTCGCAATAAAATCATTACAGCGGTTTGCAAGTAAAAGGCTTTAAATATGAAGCACTTACAGGAAGTGTTTGTATACTTACATAAAAGTTCCCTGTCGAGTTTTATTTTAAACAAAGTTGCTGTTTACATTCAGTGGTACTCACAAAAAGCCATTGTGCCAAACAAACGTTTCAAACCTGCATTTTTTACATTCGTGTTTAATAGCTTGTAGTTTCCTTCTACACCGTCGTTGCTGCATTTTTTCCGTGCGTTCTGCCACCCCTAAATAATTGGAATAGTGTGAAACCATTGGTAGGAATGCGCCAATGTGCAAATAAGCATTCCTCCATGCTGCTACAACTGGTCAAAAACTCCACAGGGTGCCTTTAACAGCAACGTTCTTGAATACGGGTCTTGTGGCAAATCAGAACATGCCAATAATGTTATCTGATTGTTGATGGGAATTATTGGGTAGGTGGTCAAGATTAGCATGCAAACATACTGTATATTTGTCTGTATTGCCAGCTATTTCAAATAGATTACAGTAAAGAAAGAGAAAGCAAAAAAACACCATAAATGGCAGATTTATGCTTAATCATCCACACCCAAAGGGTTGGATGCATTTGTCTCTGTGGCGCAGCATGTATTTCACCGGGGCCTTACCTTACTGCATTATTCCACCAAAGGACGGGGGCCAGTCTCCAAGGGTCCCTGTAAGCTATAAAATGACTCACCTTCACAAAGTATGCCACAGGTTCTTTGAGTTAGTTGAGATGTCGCTTTATTCTTTCTCTTTTACCTTGTCCCGCTGGCCAGGTGCTGAATCGACACACCGGTGTCTGTTGGAGCGGAGCATCGATCCCTCTGCCAGTCAGCATGTCCTCGCGGGGGAGGAGGAGGGGGAGCAATATGCTTAGGGCAGCATAGCCCCTCTTGTACTAAAAATGCTGAGACAGAGAGGAGATGCGCTGATCTGTGTAAGATACACTCCTAAACACTGCATGATGGACGCGATGGACTGTAACCTTTTTGGCAAAATGTCAAGGTGTTAGGTACGACAGTGTGAACATCTTTGCATCTTGTCGGCTCTTGTCGCAGTTCTAATCTTTGCATGGAGGGCACAAAGCCTTCATTCTGACAGTCCAAACAGCTGCATCCTGCTGCCCTTTTTACTTACGCAACGATTTTGTGGCTTATTCTAACACTACCTGTTCTCCATGATGAATCACAGCTTCTTTTCCTTTGCCCATACTGTTCTGTCCCCACAGCCCTTTAAGATTAAGATAGCCCTTTTGTCTCAATGAACCTGCTTATTTCCTCCATTTCCACACTGGATTAAAAGGCCCGCGATTTCCCCGCTGCCATCATTCCTACCCCCCTTCACCCAGACAGGGAGGGCTTTTTGCAGTTGGTCCCCTCCCCCTGTAGGCTGTAATCACCCTGAGAATGGGGTAATTAGGGCCACTGTAGGGTAATTACCAGAGCTTGAGTTGTTTAATTACGGCCTTCTCTGGTGCTGTTTGATGCCAGTGACAGTGGAGGCTCCACTCACTGATGGAGCGATTTCATCCTCTTGACTGCAGCAGCATGTGAGGTACAGAGAGTGAGGAGACACGGTGATAGAATGAGTGAGCGTGAGTGGGAGGGATCGCAGGAGTTAAATTGAGAGGGAGAGAGTGAGAGGTATAGGCAAAAAGCAAACGATCCAGGCTTGATAAATGTACGTGTCTGCAATAGTGAGGGGAGGCAATAGATAACAAAGCAAAGCAGTTCATTTCTGAACAGAAATGTTCCATCGGGTGATGTATTTACCCCGGGTTGGTTTATGTTGGTATTTTTTTCTATTTTTATCATTATTTCATCGCGTGATTTATTAAGTGCCCTCATGACTGTGCAACATAAGTAAAATAAGGGAAAACAGCTGAGATAGTGCACTGCTTCGTCTCGGATTACTTCTGTATAGTGCTAAAACAAGTCCACTGACAGAAAATAACCCAATCAACAAGAACTTTAATAATTGAAAAGCTGGTTTTAGCTTTTCAAAAGTATTATGTTTCTCTGTTTTATGAACTACTGGTTTCGACAAATCAAGTAATTTGAAGATGTCAGCTTGGGTTTCGACTAATTGGTGTTTTTTCACATTCACTGGGCATTTTCTGACATTTTATAGACAGTAAATCAATGAATGAGGAAGATAGACAGATATATTGTTATTGAAAATTATCACTAGTTGCAGTTCCCTACTTCTGTGTATTTGATATAAACCATAGACATATCCAAAGGTAACTCCCTTTGGAGTTGGTTTTGGAAAAAAAAAACATACTATAGTTGTTAAAGTAGATTTTCAAGAAATGTAGGTGTTGTTTGTTGTGAAATTGTATAAACCTGTAATTTATTGTGGTGGCCAGTTTCACAACAGCAGGTGGCAGCATGACAAACAGGTGCCCCTCTGGCAGCGGAACAGGTTACTGTGTACAGAACAGCACGAAGGCCTCCCTTTAGTCTCTTCCAATGGGCCATGACGCCTGTGAACGGCCATCTTGGACTCCAACAGGGAAGAACCTGTGGGCCTGAAGATTTGTGGGGCAAAGGGCAAGGGGTCATTCCCCAAACTAGGGGAAAGGAATTCACCCAGGCGGCCTGACATTTCCCCAACTGGAAAGACGACTCTGTCTGCACGCTGTCTCAGACCAATCCCCAAATAGTGCATGGTGAGGTGTTTCCTGCCACCTACAGACCAGAATTCTAAAATCTTTTTACCATGTCCAAACATTTGGACCAAAAGCACAAGGTCACCAACCAGAGGGCTGCATAACAGTTTTTGATTTAGCTGGAATTTAGGATTTAGCTGGTTGGAATTCAGTTCAGCCAACATTTCAGGCAAGCGTGGTCAGCAATTGAAAGAGTCTGCTGGACATATTTGCATGTATGTTTATTAAACATCGACCTCTCCAGATTTTTGATCTCTATGACTGGTGATCGAGCGCCTCTTTGATGGTGTGGCAACCGGTTAAATCTTTGTTCCAATTCCAACGAATCGCATGTGAGCTGTGTTTGTATTCCCACCGTACGAGACGCTCGTAACTCCAAACACCAGATGAAGATGTGAGGGCGGAAAATATTTCTTGACAGATGTGTCGACCTTTTGAACCTCAACCTCGTCCTCCCATATCATCAGGTTTATTAGCACTGACCCCCTTTTCTTTTGGGAGACTCGTAGCAATTTTTTTGCGTTGAATGCAGGAAGTGTTCCTTGAAGCAGCATTGTAGCTCCCCAGCAGCAGGATGTAACTCTCCTCGTTTGTGAGGGTTAAATGACAGGACATGTGTTTCATATACTGATCTTCAAACAGATGAGTTACAGTTATTGGGAACGCTGCAGATGTGACTTACTATCGTTCTTTAAGATATTTGGCATGATGCCCGACAGATGTTACGGCATGACAGTTGGAAGTCTGTTGGGTATGGATGGTGATGGATGATCCGCCTGCTTTCCCCGGCTGACAAAGAGCAGCAATGGAGGGAATCACCTCTGCTAGAAGACAAGGATGACTGACTGTGGCACCTAATGGTAAAAACCACAAGACCTCAAAGCCATGACCTGCTCAGTAGCTCACTGAGCTTTTATTTGTCTTCAGTGAGTGTATATTAACACTCTGTGAATGCCAGTCAGGTGGAACCGTCGGTCATATGAGTGTAAAAGGAGGAGACACCAAAGGCTTGTTGGGAAGTGCTATTTCCAGATGGCCTCGCCCTCCCTGGCGGTAAAGACGCAGGGTAGGATGGACCTCCCTCAAACATCTTTGACACTCTGCACTCACTATCTCTGTCACCAAGTCTGCTGATGTTTCTTCTAGGACGCAGAGACATTATAATTTGGTCCAGGTACACTCGGAGTCATTTTTAGATTTTGTTCACACAGTTTTCAAGTTTATTTTGGGTTGAGGAAACAGGAGCTTTGTGGACAACATATTTGTCTGGGTTCAACAGGCACTTTCTTGCGAGGGCCCATCCATGTGTTTTGAATTATCTCTGATGTGTTTTCCATGTGTGGCACCCTTTCATAAATGAGTGAAGGTTGCAGGAGTTTGAATTGTATTAACTCCCTTTGCTCTGTAAAAGCATTGTAATCACAAGAGTGAAAAAGCTGTTTGTTTGCTGTTACTTTGCTTTGATTGGCTGCGGATTGATTGCTCAACATGTAATTAGTTGCTTCCAGCATAATTACTCTTTCAGTGTTGAAGTTCCCATACAGAAATAACTCCACTGTATTTAGAACACATCCCTTTTGCCAACATGTTTGCTGCTTACATATGGTCACCTGGCAGATTTCTCCCAGTTCAATAACGCCTTGGTGTCCCATGGGATTTCTTTTTAAACAAAACACACCGTTTTTGAAACGGTTTCAAAGCATTTGAAAGAAGAAGAGGAACTTCATATCAGTGACCTTCCTCAGTTCCAGCTATCTACTGCATCCGCCTGTGAGTCTTCTCTCCAATTAGTGAGAGAAAAACAACCCAACTCAGAGAACAGAGACAAATCCAATCGTAGAGTGGGGAAAAAAGGCAGCCTCTGTGTTTGATCTCCGCAGGCAACAGTATAAAGGAACCTTCCCTGAAACGTGTTATCTTTAGAATAGACTTCAGGCTCACCTCCTCCACCTCGGTGACCTTGTCATTTGGCTCTCCATCTTATCAGAGGAGGGAATGATGTCAGCACTCATCCCTTTTTTCACCATAACAAGGGGTGAAACCAGACTCTCCTGCAAGCAGTCAGTTAGAAATAATTAAAGTGGAGGCTCAGTGATTTAACAGGAGAACACAGATCGATAATAGGCTGTAGTGCGAAGACTAAAAATGAAGGGTAGGTTGTTGCAGAAAATAAAAGTAAAATAAAAAGCCCTCTCTGTGGATTCTGATGTGTTTCCAGTGTCACATGAGGGTCGGTGTAATGCAGTTGTCTGCCAAAGTCTGGTTTTTAATTGGCTCCCTTGTGTTGATCATTGGACTGTTCTCTCCTGGTCTCCTGAAGCAGCAGTACATTGCTACTGCCTTTGCTGCCTATTAGAACTGACAGCTTAGCATCCATCACTTAACATCTCCCAATTTTTCCTCCTCCTGTCTCTAGAAGAACTCAGAGACTTGTCCGGCTACTCTTGCTTTCTCTTGTTATTTCTGCTTTGTCGTCCTTTTTTGTTTAGGCTGTATGGATGTATGCAGAATAGCATTAATCCCCGTCCTCTAGTGTGTGTCAATCAACACAGTGCCTGTCCTTTGTGCATCACGTCACTTTTTGCCGAGCGCCTTTAGCCAAGATGAAAAAGCCATCTGACCCCTTTTAAAGAGGAGCTCTGCTTGCAGCCCTGTGATCGCGCTACCATTTGTGCCCTTCCCCATGGTTTGGGTTTGCCCCCACATTTCATGGCTTCAGACACTCTCACTGAGATCAAGCTCCCAAAGTCCTGACCCCTTGCTGGGACTCCCTCTGAAAGTGCTAATGACCCTTTTTGTCTGAGGAGAAATCGGCTCTTCTCGTCTTGCGTCGGCCCCCGCGCTCCTCCCACTCGACTCTGTTCTTACTTTATAGTGATTGCTTTGCCACTTGTGCCCTACTTGTACGACCTTAACTGCCTCAGGGGCCGAGGAAAGTTGAACTTTCACTGTAGGTCAGTGTCTTTGGTGGGAAAGTAGTGCTGGTCTTGTTTTCTAGGCAGCAGAAGGGGCAAACACCTGCTGCCTTGCTGATGACACAGGTGTTGACATATCAGCAAACACGCCACATTGTGTAGATTTCTATATTAATACTCGTTAGGCCGACGGCTTCGGATTTAGAAAGTTTTTACTTGTCAGTTTGATAAACCCGCAAGGACAAAATACTGTCAGTAGGAGGACTATTAAATGTTAACGTCAGTGCTGGCTGGATGTTCACAGCTTGAAAATAAATCAAAAATTCTGTGTAAATCCGTCCTAAATCACAACATTACAAAGGACCAGCTGTATTATTTCCATCTGGCCATGTTTCAATAACACAAACTATGCAAGGAATCTGATACGAGATCTGTGGCTGTGTATCCGGTGTTTTGCAGTGATGCGTCTTTCCTCTATGTCAGCGGTTAGGATCGCAGAGAGATCGTCTGAACTCCGATGATGCTTTCCTGGGCTCAGACCAACTCTACATTATCCATGAGACTTACATTTGCCGCTCCCCACCCCCTCTGCTTGGGGCCTCACATTACCATGAGCCCACAAAGTAATTTAGAGACAGATAATTTCAATGACCTCTGACAGCAACGACACATTGTTAGCCGTTGTCCTCGTTTGGCAGAATTACCTTTAAGGGTTCAGCTCGTCGCCAGTTTCGGGAAAGCTGGCAGGAGTGTCTGTGGTCACCCAGTTAGTGGTTTTTGGCTGATGGGGCAGGGGATCAGTGTTAGTTAGTGGAGCACAATAATGCGCTTTGTGTTTCCACATCGACAAAGATACAAGATAACCAGTGAAAGATGAAGACACATTTTAAACTGTTATTTGTGCTTATGAAGTTCTCATTGAGCATTAATCACTTGTACAGTTGCTGTTTCTTTTCGTGATCTTTGATGTTGGTTTTTGTCTGTGGATTTCTTCCCCCTTTCAGAAACACGTGTGGACGCAAAGTTGATAACTTATCAACTCCAACCCAGAATTTAATCTAAGAAGGGCAGTTGGCACTCAGGTTAAACTAGAAATTGGAAAAAGAATCCTACCAAGGAGTTCAATAACCAGTAATAAGTTACGTGGCTGTATGGCAATGCACCGATCCTATGTAGACAGGATTACTCTCATCCCCTCCAATAAGCAAATATAGAAGCAAATATGATCATTATTATTTCCATTTTCTGTTTTTGGAGAGAATATGCAGTGTTCCCTTAAGGCCATTTATTAGTACTGTGAGCAGATTCTGCGACGAGAGGACGACTGGACATCTCTTTTCTTTTGGGACAATTGCTATTATGCGAGACTGCTTATTCACATAAATTCTTAGATGTCAAGAACATTCAGAACTTTTCTGCCTTTGCTCATAATTTTTCAGTAATAAGAATACCAAGACGCTAATAATAATTAATGCAATTTCAAATCTAATTTAAGAAGAAAAGAGGTGTATTATTGGGTGAAATTCTGAAACAGCAATGGTCATTATAAAGTAGCTTAAGAAGTCACATATTTTAGAGTGGGTTAACATGTACACAAGCTTTGTTCAGTCCATAATGTCTAATTAGGTGATGCAGATTTAAAAAAATGCTCAATTAATGATGTTTCCAAACTTTAACTGGAGAATTTGTGTTGACTTGTCTGTATATATGAACGGATGAATGTAGACTAGGAGGTATACTTTTGAAGAGCAAGTTCACAAATAATCTGTCAACCTTGTGCACTTTTTTTTCTGGCTTAAATAAACATTTCTTATCAAAAACACAAACCAAAACAATAAAAAAAATCTTTGAGCTCCATCAGGTCTGATTACATGTGCCTTGTTTACCTTCAGAAGCTAATCTGTTGGATGCGTTGGCAGAGATGATAAAAGGCTCTTAATTGTAGTCTGACGGACATTTCCAGGCTATGGTGATATCCATTTAACCAATAACCTCATAACATTTTTGTGGATGTTTTTATTGAAAAGCCAGCCATTTCTTTTTTACCACTCTCTCAGCATAGTTAGGCAGTCACATAGTGGTCAGTATAAACATGCAACACATTCACAATGAGGAAAAAAAAGGCTTCATTTTCAGCACAGAATGTTATGGGAAAAATCAGAAAGCCAGTGACTGGAATACTTCTTGGCAGATGCCTTGATTTTGTAGAAAAGGGCCACTTGTTAATGAGTAAAACCCACTTTGGGGGTGGGGGTGGGGGTGGGGAGGAATCATTGCTTCTCCGGTACCTGTGAGAAAACCACTCAATGTACTCCAAGTCTCCAGTCTGATTTGTCAAGGGTTTGGGGTAAGAACGCTGAATGCTTGGGGTTTTCAATTTAAAGCCTTGACAAGCATCCAAATAATCTTGTGGCAGCCCCAGAGCTGCTTCTCCGCTTGGTAAAATCTGGTATGTGGAAGCAGAGACGTCCAATAGTTGATTTCATGCCCCTCGTGTGATTAACCAGTCACAGTCAGTGATGAGCCATAGGAAAAGTAAACACGTTCTCGTGTACAACAACCTAACTTCTTGCAACCGAACCTTTTAGATGGTTGCCTCCTGTCAGGTTGTGTTTAATCTTATTCCAAGTGCAAATTATGTTGACATCATGATTCATTTGTGCTAGATGAAAAGTTGACCTTAACATGTTCATGTTGTTGCTATATTTAAACTGGAAAATGTGAACAGAGCCTCTATTCCGACATCTATTATTAACTAGAAATGATCAGTTGTATTAACAGAAACAAGAACAAAGCTGTGAAAATACAAATAAGTAAAAAAACAAAAAAAAAAACATCCTACCCCTGATAGCAACTTGCAGCCTTTTATATTTTTCCTGCTGTTGTTGGAAGATACCACGTGGGATCAAGATAATATAATGCAATAAATATTTACATAAAAGCATGGCAAAAGATGAAAAAGCAAAGAATAGATATTCACATACATCCAGATTCCTATGAATGATCCAATAATACTGCGCAATGAATATAATTACACAATTTAGTTTTGTTTTTGCTTCTCCTCCAGCCAGTCCCCCTCTGTTTTCCTCTGTGACATCTGCAAAGCTCCAAACTGTAAATTAAATTTATATTGTTATTTCAATAAAGACTTGAAAATCACTATGTGCAAATATTCATTTACTACTAATTCACCAAACCTGTGGTCTCTGTGTTACACTTCACAAAATGATTTACAATAATTAAAACTAACCAGCCTTCAATAAATGCTATAAGATTTGCAGGGAAATCATTCTCTCATCACATATATACATACTAAGAATAATTAAGAAGTGTTTAGAGAAAACAGCATTAAAAACAAACACATGGTGTAAGCCTTATGCTACTGTTCTACTCTCCTTTGGCACTCGGCACTAATTAACAAATTTAGACATAAAAAGCATTAATGTCACCTCAGTATTTGCAATTAAGGTTTGTTTTGTATCTCGCACATATGGGTATATCGTAAACATCTCCCAGCTCTTAAAGCAATAAAAAAATCTATTTTATGAGTTTACTGGTTTATGATGATTCTTTTAGTCATATATAAAAACACGTCTACTTCTGGAAGTGTGCCAGGTTTGCCCCTATCAAAGCTGGAATCTATACACTTTTGCTGGGACTGTGATGCATGAATAGATAATTACAACCACTGTGGCATAGGGAGAACGCCACCGAGTTGCGAGCGTTCCTTAATTACTCTCCAGCATGTGAAAAGAAGTGCCTGCAGTGCTGCTTCTGGTGCTGCGAGTGTTGGCGTTAAAAGGAGCTGATAATGCCGGCAGAGTCACCGCTAGCTGTGAAACGAAACTAGGTTACGGACTTAAAATGCGAGGAAGAGCTGCTGAGGTGACGATACTGTATTCTAACACATTGTGGAGTGAAAGCAACACTGAGACAACGTTTTAAACTGTGCTAACTCATTTTTTCTGCTCCACGTTTTGGACGGATTCATTTAGAAGTTTTACTCTGCCTCCTGGGGTAAAATGCTGCAAGTATTGTTTGTTTTAATCACCTTTGGCCCAAGATAGTGAAAGCTTTTTTCTAATGGCTCTTTGCTTGAATACAAAATTGGTACACCCTTGTTTGACCACCCTCCATCCTGCAGAAGGGGTGATTTAGGGGTGAGGGATGAGGTAGGACTGAACAATGTGCCATTAGTCATCAACCCCCCCTCCTCGTGTAACTGACCATGGGTGGTATTAGAAAATGCAGTTATTGGCTGTTTTGTGATTAGGTTGCTCGGCATCGATGCCATGTATCTGTTTTGTTTTACACATGAAGGGAGCGAGAGGACGTCAGCTCAAGTCTGATTCCTCCAAGTGTTTTCGTGATGCAACGTGCCAGCTTGAGCATGACGGCCAAGTGCAGCCACAGGAATCCATTACAGAGAAGCAGAGGCTGATTTTAGCCATGGCTCTACGACGCATAGACGAAAAATAACCTTTTAGAAGCCATGCGTGTTATCCTCTGGGACTGACTCCATGCCTCCATTGTGTGTGTGTGTGTGTGTGTGTGTGTGTGTGTGTGTGTGTGTGTGCTGGATATTGTTAGGAAAAAAGAATCAAAGCTCAATGTTGCGCTTGAATTGTTTTTTCTTCAGCGGAGCCAAAGTCTTTCCTGTAGGTATAAGAGTTCACTCTCCAGTAATAGAGGCCATTGTTGTGGTGTAGTGCATGTGTGTTGTAGCCGTACAGCAATATAACAGATCTCCTGTGGGACTCCTGAGTTTGAAATAGGGTAGGTTAGGCCCGAGGTATCTGAACAGGTTTAATTGACCTGCAGGAGCCCTCTGAGGACGACGCCGGCTAGCAGGGGTCACGGCGGGGTCATGTTTATTTAGTGAATCCTGGAGTGTGCCGAAAAACCACGTGGTTCCTCCTTGTCCCCTTTACCCCATTCACCTATTCTCTGTCTCCAGCCCTGACTGACCGGGAGCTCGGCTCAGGCCACATCTGGATGCAATTCCCCTTTAAGCTGATGCTGAAATATCCTGCTGAAATTCTTCAGCCTGGGGGGGGGGGCATAGATTTTAATATAACCAAAATGGAAGGAAGATGAAATTGTAAAATAGAACTGCTGTTTTCTTTATTTATCTGTTTTTTTTCAGCGAACCATGGTGTCTGTCAGCCTTAAACGATAGCTTGTACTGTGGGCTGTCAAATCTGTGGATTTAGACAAATGTGACATATTTATATGGATATTCGTAGCCTTGTGGGATTAGGCAGAGGGAGCGCAGTTTCATATATGAGGCTTGTTTAAAATGGGCAGTCACATTTCATTAAATCCAACCAGGTTCTGGAGTACCTGCCAATAGTTAAATACACTCTTTGTGAGTGATGCAATGGGGAAACAGGCCGGGCACATGACAAGCAAAATATGGCACCGATTGTATGTACGTTTGACTAGTTTTCTACGCGGCGCTCTGGACTGTGGCTACTATAAAAGCAGTGCATGATCCTCACTGAAGACTTGGCACTCATCTGGAATGTAAGGCCAAACGCGACCCATTAGGCTGTTAGCTTAACATTTGATCAATAGTTGGAAGAGAAGTGGGCTTAAAAATGGGAACGTGTTCACCGTTAATAATCTGAAACACTCCATTCACAATGAAGTTAGTGGTAACTTATAGTGTGGTTTACGGTTCCTCAATAAATGTTATTGTTTGCACGAGTTTGTGTCGGTATCAAAAATCGCATTCACTGAGTTCATGAGGTATAAATAAAAATTGACATTTTATTTTAAACTTGAACATATTGGGCAAGTGTATTGTCATTAGTTTGCTTGTTATGTCACATTTTTCACTGACAAAAGAGACTGAAATGAGAGGGGCATAAATTAGGGTTAACCAACACATACAACATTGAAATCTCACTCAGTTAAAGTTATCACATGTAAAAGGATTTTTTAATTGTGTTGCTCAGGTTACATTCTGTCCAAATACAGCTCTGGTCCACTTTTCTGTGAATCAGGTATGTTTTTACACAAAGTGTGAGTGTGGTTAACTGGTTAGCTTGTGCTCCCAACAGGTCAAACTGATGTCGGATGACCAGTTACTTGTTAAGTGTCACAGAAGCCCATGGCTGCTCAGTTGGCGCACACAGAGACTGAGTTCAATTGCTTGTGAAAGCTGTTCATTTGTATTGATGGGCTGTGAACTTCCTCTCACCCTTGGACTGCAGAGCTAAAGAATGTAACTCCCATTGACTTCAAATAGAGGCATTGACTTAAGGTGAAAATCCCTCTAATATGAAAAAGAATATATGCTGACAGCTGTCATGTCCTGTAACACCGAGTACTGAGTATGAAGCGTGTGTATTCATGCCGTCTCTTAAAAGAATTGTGTTGATTTGCGACTGTTCTTCGGGCTCTGCAGTTTGTGTGTGTGTGTGTGTGTATGAACTAAGACATATGCGTATCATTAGTTTCACTCAGGTGTTGGCCGTGAATGCAAATGCGTGCGTGTATTTGTGTACATAGGTGTGCACTCATGCAAGTGTATAATTCAGAGACACCAGTGGTCAAACCCCAGTGGTCTTCTGGGATTTGCGAGGTATCATATTCTGGTATCATGATCCGGTGCAAGATGCTGACTGACCCGCTAAGACAGCGTAAAAATCAAAACCAGCTGGGAGACGTCACACACTGTTTACTGATATTTATGTGCGACTCTCACTGATTACACGAATGCTCTCAAGGAATCGTGAGCTTCGGATGGAGAACGAGTCGGTGAGAGAAAAGAGTTCGACAGGAAGGATTTGGTGAAATAAACGGTGAGGGGAAAGGAAATAGGGGAGCAGAGCCCATGGGAGAGGACAGATAATAGAGGCGATACGGTCAGTTCACCCAAATTACCCATATAGTTTCTGTTTTATTTGCTGATGTTTTGAGATATCCATCACTGAGATTTCTGCCACAACCCAAATACGATGGAGGTAGATGACATTTTGTTAGGATTCAAAGGTTTCCAATGGAAAAAAAGTCCGGAAAGTCATGTTGCTATTAGAATTCAGTTGTATTTTTTAGTGCAGTGAGTATAGCAATTATTTCCCCTTCATTGCATTGGGTTTGCAGCAGACAGAAATCTCTGAGCGCAGAAAACCAAACCAAAAGTATATTTTTGGTAATCAGGAAAAACTAAAGACTGCACACTTAACCCGTAAAATGATCAAGGATCTTTTACTATCACTGACACGTTTCACAAGTTTCATGAAAATGTGCAATGGGCCAAATGCTTCAATATGCAAACACAGTTTGCGTACTAATAAACAGTCACATACAGGTTTGCCAAATAGGATTGACCATCTCAACCATATCATAATAAACATTATGAAAATACCACAAAACAATGCACAGTGGGAAAATGGGGGAAAAAGTAATACAAAATAAATAAATAAAATGTATCAAATTACATAAAGGAAAATAATAAAAGATAATTAAATAAACTATATTTTATGCTATTTAATTCATCTAGCACATCTACTGTTGCTCGCATTAACTTTAGGCTCGGGGATACAGCAACAAACCTTTGATAAGAGGCAACAAGGAGCATGCTGGGATCCTCCTAAGCCTCAACATCTCATCAGATCATGGGCACCGAGGTCAGGGGTCCGGGATCACCCCCCTCCCCTCCCCTTTCTTCTTTCCTGTCCTGTCCAGACCTCAACGTTATCGGCTCTGTCAGATTCACAGACAGCGGAGGTCCGGGACCCTCTTCCTGACCTGCCCATCAGCTCCCAAAGGAATTCCCCTAATGAGGCACTATGGGGAACAGATGCACAGAGGGCAGCCTGGGTAAAAACAACCTGCCACAATCACTTAATGATCACACACAGTTATGTCACAGAGGCTTTCAGGACGACCTGCTGGTGCGTGTTTGTTTGTGTATATGTGAACGCGATTTATGATATCGGTTTCTGTTTTTGTGAATCTTCATGCCATGTGTATGACTACATTTACAAACATTATTTACACATCCCCGATGTGAGTTGTTGTTCTCTTTGATGACTCATTCGGTTAATTCATTTATTTTCTCTTTCATATGTCACAAACTAACATTTTATTCAGCCTGTGTCAATTCTCACATTGTATCTGGAGGAGTGAAGGGGTTGCTGAAGGCATATGTGGCCACACGATACATTCATCAGCATTGGCTTTCATTTCTGTACATATCAGGCAGGAGAGATGCCCTTAGCATCTGGTATGTAATTTCAGGAGGGCCAGTGCCCTCCAGAACACTCTATCCATCCTTTCCGAAGAGATCAGGCAGGTTATTATTACAGTACGGTGGTAATATCAGACGCGATGTGTCCACACGCCAAGAATAATGCCCAGAACATGCCTCGAATCACACATGGTCACTGTTCAACCCCGTGCAAATGCACTCCGTCTGCCCTTGGGAAATGGGCTCAGTCTGACTCTCCAAGGTTCCAGGCCTCGACTTCAATCATTGCTGTAAATGTTAGGACATGTTTGTGTTTGTGCAATTGCCTGGTGTATACTCCAGTGTCCCGTGTTGTTTGCATCAATTGTGGTTGGATGGGATTAAAGGGCCAGTTCATTAAAACAAGAGGAGGCTGCCAAGAGCAAACAAGAGAATGAAAGGAGGGGAATCTGTGCCAAGTACTCAGAGACTGTGAGGAGTCTTTTGAGAAGTTAAACTCTTATGTAATTAACATAGTTTAGCTTTATTAAGTCTTCTTAGTCAGTTGTCTTCTTGATCAGTATTTATTGTAATGAAGTATGACGGCACTGATATCAAATGTGTTTTCTTATTTTTATAGGATCACTGTGCATCAAGGGAATGCGGAGGAGGGGAGGAGTTAGTTTCATAATGGGAAGGAGGCGGTATATCTGCTCCAGATGTGTGTTGACACACTGTCAAGTTGTTTGATCAGGTACCGTGAGGCCCAGCCTCTCTTTCTGTCTGTCTCCATTTCATGTTGTCTCACACTCTCACTTGCCCTCTCGCTCCTTCTTACTTTCCTCTCATGCCACCTTTTCTTGTTTCACTTCTGTATTTCATGTGTCATTTTCTCCCAGTGAGAGACTTTACACGTTCCGCTCATGAGCCCCCCGTTTTTTTTTTCTGCCCGTCCAAAAGAGACAAATGATCCGGACAATGGAAATGAGCACATACCAGCTGTTGGTAGCGATCAGCTCACGCTTACCTCAGTCCCAGATCAGACCACAGATTAAATCCAAAACAGAGACCCATGCTTACTGCATCTGGATGCTGATTCCTTTTCATGAGATTCCGAATCGCTTTTGGCACAGCATCAGCAGAGGCCCCTCTTTCATGTACGTATTGAGATTTATGAAGTTCCAGCACATGATAAAAGTTGATTTATAGATTTCGGCAGGTAGAGATTGTGAAATACAGATATGGGTTGACTTTAGAAATATGATTTTATTTGGTCTTTTAATTGTCTTTCTTCACCATCCCCAAATCTGTTTCTAACTGGACATAGCTGCAATATGTATTGAATTGAAAGAAATACACTTTTTATTACTTTTCATTTAAATGTTGTGTGCTTGGAACTGAAACACTTTTAAAAAGCTTTTTAATATGTATCGAGTTTAAATTTACTCTCTGACTATTTCCACAACTTATCTGTTTCTCTCCCTAAAGCACGGTTTATGTGTCTAGACGCGTTCATAATGGTTTGCAGTACCTTCCATTTACAGCTAGCATTAGTACTTTCCTGGCTGGAAACGGGAGTTGAAATGCCAAATCAACAGTGTGGCACAATGAAATCTGCACAAAATAGCCGGGCCCACCCAAATCTACACAGTTTAACAATGTGAAAATAAGGATGTGACAGAGAAGGTGCTCTGTGGGTCCAGCGTTGCTTAGAGCTTTAAATGTCTCGAGGGAAAACATGAGCACACTTAAGAGTGAGGAGTCAGGCTTGGCTTGATGGGAGCTCAATAAGACACATTTTGTGATTGTGGTTTAACTTGCATAAACATGACAAGTTCCCCCTGATTAGCCTCCTGCGAAATCCCTGGACGTGACTTGAGCAAGACCTCTGGATGACTGACAACCTCCTAAAGCTGCCCAATCAGCACAATTGAATTGAGGCTTGGAAAGTACAGATCTGAACAGCCCTGTAATCACATCGATTGGCCTCCAGGTCTGAGGGTCTACATTGATTAAGTCATAAATAAGAGGCATGTCTTAGTAAGAGGGATTGTACAACAAACAGCTACTGAATTTGAAACGGGCGGGTGAAATCGCCATCAACTTTGTGGAAGATTGACCCGAGGGCCGGGGTTGACTGACTTTAAAACTATAATCTCCACACCACGGTGCTGTTGGGGTCGGCTCCTTGATTGAATAATCGAAGATGCACCGGGAGGAAATGAGGGAATCAGTTTCAAGGGATTGGGTTATCTAAGTAGAAAATTACACTATTGATTTTCATTAAAGCGCCTGGCTGCATATAAGAGTGAACTCATTAAGAGGAATTCTTTAGGTCTGTCTGCACTTGTTCTTTCCTCACACTGTCTTTCTCCTCTGTGTATTTGTTGCTCTCTGTCTCTTTTTCTCAGTTTATAGTTTGATCAAGTGAATGTGGAAGCAAATAAATGCAAAAGGATTTTAATCTTAAAAAATATGAAGTGTATAAACAATTGAATACCTATTTGTGAAATGTAATCCCTACTGCAAACTTAATGTCTACATTTAAATACCACTGAATTTATATTATTGGACTATTATATTTTGAAAGCCATCATTTTGAATTTATATGGTTTCAATTCCTCTCTCAGAAATTACCAATCTCAAGTGGTGCAATTTCCACAAATCCAGATTGAAAAAAGTGCTCCATATGCAAAAAAAACCTAACAAAAAACAATTGTGAAATTATGATAAGTAGTCAAGAAATCAGGTTTCTCGTGTTGTATTGGTAAAATTCAGATTCCTAAATTAAACATTAGATTAACCATTAATCTAATATTCAAACCAGTTTTGTTTCAGTGCTATAATTTCACTGATATTTAAATTTCAACATTAAGTGCTAAGTAGTGCTTACATTTACCATTAGGAACCAGATGCTTAAAAAATTCAATTATTACGGCCTTTCTTTGCTTCTATACTCAGTGCCCATGAAGTGCTCCTCAATCGAATCACACAGGTGAATGCAGTGTGCTCCTCTAAAAGAAAAAAGTACTTGAGGAATTTCAGAACCCCACTTTGTAAAACTCTCCTGTCAGAGGACGTTATCAGACTACCTGCTTCGGTTTCTAATCTTCAAAGGCTTGACTTGCGTTCCTTTGTGTTTTTTGAGAATATTTTGTGTCTGCAAACGTTCCCACCTCTGTGTCCGGGTTCATGTTTCCGTCCATTATGAAACCTCCCTCGTAGCCGAGCGTAAATGATGGGATGGTTCTAATGCAATGTTGCTTATACTGAAACTCTGGTGGAGAAGCCATATCAAGTCTCACTGTGTCATAGGCAGCACACATTAGAGTCTTGAAATGTCTTCATTGTACTATTGGACAGATTATTATCAAAGACATGCTCATAAGATAAAGAGCTATTACAAATACAATGTGTCCTCTGTGTTTTCGACCCTGCTCGCAAAGCTCTCCTTTAAAGCCAATATCAGTTTCACAGCAGGTTCCCTTTGCATGATTCAGAGGGACAGTTGCAGCTGAAGGTTATGAGGCATTTTTTTTTGTTTGGTGAAATTGATATTTCATCTTGGATGGGATGTTTTGGATGGAGGAACAAAGGTTTTTATGTACTTATGTACTCTAACCCCTGTAACCTTTCGCAAAGTGTTTCCACGCAGGCCTTCAAATACCAATAATTGAACTTAAGTCAAAGTGATAGACCTCTTCAGAGAAATGATGAAACAGCACCTTCTGACCTATGGGATTGTGCAAGCCGCTCACTGTTTTACCAGTGCAGCAGGGCGTAAGTCATAATGTCAGGTTCCCTAAGCCAGGGGCAATGCATCTTCCGCTACGCACGAACCGTCCCCTCTCAAACCCGTTGACCTCTGCACTAATACAGGTAACACCGTGGTAATACCGGTATTGAGGCAGCTTTGGTTGTAGGTATTGAGAGGAAGAGCAAGGCAAACAGAAAAGTGCTTGGCTGGAGCATGGGAATCAATGGCTAGGCGGACAGAAGGCCAATGCAATCAGGGAGCAGAATGAAGCAGACTCAAAGCCTGCTGAGCCAGCACCAGTGCACACAGAGAGAGAGAGAGAGAGAGAGAGAGTCATTTGGAAGTGGGTGCCTTCCACTTGTCCTCTGGGCAGCAAAAACTCTCCTGAAAACCCAACAAAGCTTACAAGCATTACAAGCATTACTAGAAGCATTACATTTTCTCCCACAGTTAATCTCTATCATACAGATGCGCCCTAATGCAAGCGCACACTCTCCTCTCTTCACTCAAACCGTAGCCTGGCTGTATTTATTAATAAGAGCCCCTGAGACAGAGATGGATGGATTCCATTTAGATTTCAATGCAGTTTTATTTGAAGCAGGAAACTTTTTTTTTTTTTTTCATAAATGAGTGTGTTTTGTTTATATAGCTGCTGGTAAATGAGAAAAACACTGAGGTATTTGCAGGTTGAGGTCACTTGGACAGTTGTGCAATGTCGTCATTTCTGTCCTAAGCGTGTGTGCTTGGGGCTATAGCCGTGTGCGTGTGTGTTTGTTTGCGAGCCGCTCGCGTATGTTTTTCTGGTGCTGTGCATGTTTATGTGTTTGCTGGGGTGGAGCGTTCTGCAGAGGCTTGTAAAAAGCGGTGACAGAACTCTGCTGGATTTCCAGGTTCACTTGTAAACATCAGCTCACGGATGTTCTGCAGCTGCGCCTCCCTGCCTCGACGCGAAAAAGAGTGTTTCAATAATATGGAAAATGTCAACATAGGCGCCTGACAGGGATTGTATCATAGAAGGCCTCCAACTCTGACACTTTCACTGGGAGCTTTAACTTATAGGTGGTCCAGTCGAATCCAGTGAGGTTACCACTTTCATTCATTTCCAATGAAAGCACGGGTGGTGTGGTTATTGTAGACCACAGACAGTAGTAGTTACTGTAAAAGGTCTCGCTGCAGAACAGGCAAACTGGCCAACACGGGCTCCTCCGGTTGGAATAACACAGGGCTGTTTTCTTTGTGAGATCTCTGCCGGCTGGCCAACGTACTTGCATGCGGTTTTCCCGTTAAACCTCGTTTGAGGTCTCGGTCCTCTGATTCCATTGTATACTCAGCCTCATCTGCGAGCACAGTGGTAGTTTTCGTAAGTCGTGTCTACACTGAAGAGATTCTCTGTGTGCGCGAGTATGTGACCTTAAAGATTTGCATGCGCATGAAGAGTTGCATATTCGTGCGCTTTGCAGGCCAAAGCCTGACCCTCTGCAGGAAGTGCCATTGTTGTTTTGACATTTTCTGCGGAAATTGGAATTTATGAGAAAAAGTTTTGAGTGAGATAACCTATAGTGATACCAGGAATCTGACTCTAATTTTAACCTGAATGACATTCTCCTCACACTTGAGACTTTAGACTTTTCATTAAACCTGTTCTACTATTTGTAATCCTGTTACAATATTGTTTCCCCAGCAGGATATTACAAAAAGCACTGAATCCATTTTTTAAAACTATTATTCCATATACTTAGGGACTTGCAATGTCAATAAATCATTTTAACTAGAAGTGATACTTAAAATGAATACTTTTTTTGTACTAAAGTATTGGTACTGTATGTTCAGTGTTTGTGATGTTCCTAATTAGCATTTACAGTATTTGCTGCCTGTTACTATTTATGAAATAAGAATGTGCTCATGTCCTTGAAACTCCGGTTCATGCATGGTGTCATCAAAGTCATCCTCTGTATGTATGTTGATGACCCACATTGGACACATATAACTTATATATATTTTAGCAGAACATGGTTTAATAAATCGAGACTGAGTTGTTTACATGGCTGATTAGAACAACATATACTGAATAATGAAAAAGGTCTCGCTAGAGGTTTTAGTAACAGACTTTTACAGTGTGTCAGCCGAGTTGCATTGGCTGTGTGTGTGTGTGTGTGTGTGTGTGTGTGAGAGAGAAAGCGTGTGTGTGTATGCAGGGTTAGATGACCGACTGGGCAGTGTGAAAGCACATTGTGTTAACTCCACTCAGGTCAAACTCTCTCCAGGGACTGGACGTGGAAAGTCAATGCTGCCAGTTTGGACATCGGGCTATGACAACTGCTCTCAGCAGCATCTCATCTGACAGACCTATTAGTACTGACGCCAACACACATGCACAGAGACGTCGGACGTACACACACAAGTATAAACATAGAGTACAGTTGGGAGAAGCCATGCTCTAAAACTAAGTATAAGCACAAATTTTGACATCTGTCGTTTCCGCACAACTCTCACATACACACAGTAGGCATGCAAGAACACAAATCACTAGTGGGCAGTGAAGGGCACATTTCATATGGTGCCTCCTTAAACACGTCACAAACCCTGGACCACAGGGTGAGAGACATTTGTGTTTCATTTCCGTTCACGTACCATTTGCCAACAGCCGTGTCTTCCCCACAAAGAGGAAATTGAAACATCAAACCCCTGCGATTATCCAGAATATAATTATTTTGAATTGATGTATAACATCGAGAATGGTCATTCTTGGTTGAGGTGCAATTGGGTTTCATGATGACATAAATGAAGAAATATCTGGTTACACTATCCAAAATAGCGCAGGCCGTTAGCTGAAATTGCCCCCTGGCACTTTGAAATCTTGGTTTTACCCAACACACTTCTTTTCACATGGAGGGAGAAATGTCTGGCAGCACGGGCCAGTGATTAGACAAGTTCCAGCCCTTTTGCATTTCCTCTGCCCTCATTTGATTGTTTTGAACTGGATCTATTGACTTCAATCAAATATAGTGCTGCCAAAGCAGGAAAGAACCCAGTGCCCCATTTAAATCATTTATGGCACAATCAAGAGACAGAAAGTGGGGGAGAGCCTGTCACTTGGAACCTCACACATAGATGAAATGATGCAAGCAGTTTGTAGATTTCTTTTCAAAGTGGCTTGATTTTGTTTGTGCTCATGTCTATTTTAATGCCTCCGAGTGTGTTGCGTACAGTTGAGTTTTGTAAATGTGAGGCTCTTTGTGGATGAGAACTTGGATCTTGGTTATTTATACAGACTTTCAGTTGTTTATTGAATGTTTACTGCAAAGTATTTGATTAATGCGTTCAGTTTCCTGTTATTCATATTTAGTTTGTGTCGTCGTCGACGACGGCGTGTTTCGGGTTTCACTCCAGCGCCAGCCATTCAGCCATTCGTGTACCTTTTTCGTGGCTCTGGGCCGTGTGATCAGAGGTCATGATTTGTGCTGCCCCGCTCTCGATCATCTGTTCTGGCTTTGATTCGTCTGGCTGATATTGTTGCTCAGACACCCAGGTGTTTCTCATCAGTTCCGTAAGAAGGAGTTTACTACTCACCTAAACCTTTCCATACGTAGAGGTGCCCTTTTTCCTCTGCTCAGGTTTCGGCTTACTGGCACTGATGAACCTTTAACAAAAAGCTCCGCTCCTTTAGACCTGGAGTCTGTTAGGGCTTTACAAAGAAATCCAATATAGAAGGAGCTGTTGAGAGTTGTTGCAATCTGTTAGTTTGTAATGAGTCCTGTCCTTCTCCACTCACAGACTTCTTTGTAGTCTCCCACAGCTACTACTATATGGTTCACATGATACTGCAAAACCATAATGCAGCTAACTACAGCAGACGGTTACTATATTTGTGAAATTAAAATGCTTCTCATATAAAAAAAACTGAGTGTCGAATATGAGTCTGTCAGTCAATGAACTATATTGTGTTTGCTGACTGTGAACACAAAACTTATTTTAATGTTAAAAATAATAATTAATAAAGTGTGAGCTAGATTAAACTGGTCTTGTTTTCTGAATACAGTACAGATGACTGACTTAACCAGCAAAATACTGATTCACATATTTGTTAATGTCACTGTGAAGCTATGATTTCTTAATTTCCTATTGATACTCTTATGTTTTGATTAATTGAAACCCAAAGTCTAACGTCATTTCTCATATCATTAGAATGTTTCTACATTTTGTAGCACTCACAGTATGTTTGTTTTTTTCTCTGCCATAATTTTGAGCTATATATATGTATTATTATAATCATTCCTTATAGGGTTACCATAGTTCTTTTCCCCACCAGATATCACATCATTAAATCTTTTTTTATATCAGAACTTTATGGTTACGATAATCCATTCTGGGCTATGTGTTTAAATTTCTGCCATAGGTTATGAGGCTGAATTAATCTGCCATGTGTTATAATGGTTAGCAGACACCTGTCAGTATAACACCACTCTGTATTGTGAGAGAGGGCACTCAACCTTCACAGGGGCCACTGGCCAGTGCTTCAAGCTATTACAAAGCCTGGCTGAATTCACGCCTCTCCGTTTAACAGCTCTTGGCCCCACTTTTAGGAAATCGGGCCCGTCCTTTTCATTGGTGCACCTGGAACAATTTTATTTGGAGCGGCTGGAAATATTCAAGGTGCAAGGATATGAAGCCATGGTGGAATGAGTCTCTTGGCTTATATTGTCCCGAGCAATGCCAGAGCACTTTTTTTCCTTACTTCCCCAAGCAGAAATGATTTCCTGTTGCTCAGTTTGGTTGCTACACTGATAGGGTGAATAGTTCTGAATAGGCTGGACATTGTTTAGCTTGGAGAGTCTTCTTTTTTGGGACAGTCATTTATTAAAGACGACTGTTTCATGCAAGTCATCCCTGGGTGAGATTTTGTGCCCATCCTCTGTTTCAGTGATGTGAATCCAGGATGTCAGGTTTTGACATATTCTCTTCCTCCAATGTAATCTGATTTGCGGAGTCAAGGGGGCATTTTTGGATATATTCTGTTCCTATTGTTGTCCTTTTCCCTTTTCCAAAATCACATCAAAACCCAAAGCAGTTTCTTACAAGTTTCTTACCCTACCTTGTTACTCATTTTATTCTTTTTTCAAAAACCACAAACTCTTAAAAAACAAAAATCAACGGCCAAGAAATGGCAATTGCACACACTCACACAAAAACACACTCACGCACACATCTGGTTTCTGTTTCAAATGCCTTTCCCTATATATGTTCCCCAGTTCATCCTCAGACACACAATAGTCTTTTTATCCCTTCTAAATCTGGCCCTGCTCGGCCACAGTCACCGCGTCCAAATAGACCAATGAATCGCAACATGTCATCAGCATAATTAAGCCATTTGGTACAGAGAGCTGAATGTGTCATGCATTTCTTACAATGCCTACCATTTCCTCATATAGATCAGGTAAAGTATTTTTGTTTCTCTTTATGAAAGGCAGGGAGGAAAATAAAGAGTCTTCAGTGGCTGTGGCATTTCAAAAAAGGCAATTACCATCAATCACGTTGAATTCTGTGTCAAGGTGGCCTGGAGTTGATTCCTACACCGTTGGGACAGCACTTTGACAATGACATAGGATCCTCTATTGGCTGCAAGCAGGAACATAGAAGATGAAAGATCCTATTGGACCTAATGGGGGCCACGGTCTGAAATGTAATGCATGGCCATTGACTATCATTATGCCCTTGAAAAGCCAATAAACTGCTGTAGGACACAGACCATTATATGTCATTAGAACCCAGCTCATACCCTTCATCTAAACACGTCGAATTTTACTGCACCCTTTTAGCAACTAGCAAAGGAACAAAAGGGTGCTTTTCAGTAAAAGAAGGTTAAAGTTAGCAAATGACATCACATACAGGCAGGCAGGGACACAAACACATATACACTTTTACATTTGCCAGTGATGTTTGCACCAGATTTCCTGTCAACATAACCACAACTAGCTCTCCTTCACCAACCGTCTATCATTTGCCACTTGACACTTAGCCATCACTGCTGTATTGTAGCCACGAGGAGTGACTGTACACACATCATAATCAGCTGTTTCCAAGTAGCTTCCTGTGAGGGTTTACAGTCCCAGTGAAGGGAATTGACACATCCCACTTCTGTTTTTCCCACCATCGGCACAGAGCATTCCATAGATCTGCAAAGGTGTTGGCTAATTAGTCACCTGACCTTACAGGTCAAAGGTTGACAGTGCAGCCAGCCTCAGGGGGGCCCAGTGATATTTTAAGGAGTTTTGATTGTGGATACTTAAAACAGTGGAAATACCCTGAAGGCGCTGCAGGCTGCCTTAAGTGCATTACCTGGGTCACATAATGACAGGTGATGGGTATCAAGATGGAGCTGTTGGGTTTTTTGACCTGAGCTGCTCTGCTCCCACAAAGCTCTGAGGTGAGGAAAAGAGCCTATAGTTGATGATGATGCAAGGGGAAAGGGGCCGTCATTCAAAAGATGACCTGAAATAGTTACTTCTGGCTGGAGTTGGGAATTGCAGTACGTTCCCTGCCTGGACTGGAGAGGCCCAAGGGACAAAAGGGATAATGGCTTACCAAAGCACCTACAGCCTAATTACAGCCTGTCCTCTTCCTTTAATTGATTTAGAGAAAGTTAACAGTTTATTTCAACATGAAATGTTTATTAGATGATTTTAATTAGATGAAAACCTTTTTCTTCACATTCAAGTGCATGGTAGAATCGTCCAATATCACACAAAAGATGAGTCAGGTCAGTATTTTTTTATGTAGCCAAAATTACAAATATGTATAATCTGTACAATATATAACACCATCTTTAAGCAAAAAAAGTAACTAATATGTGATATTAAGTAAAAATCCAGTGTGATCACTGGAAGAGTTTGGAACTAAAGTGTAAAGAACATTATGAGAAATGCTGCTGGTGAGCTCAGAGTCCTAGGGTTCATAGAAACGTCTCACCTCATCTCACCTCCCACCCCGAGGAGTCATTGACAGCAATAGAGTGAGAGAGAAAACAGGTGTGAGCCACAACCACGGAAACCTCATTTACAGGCCCTAACCTCTTCATTGTAGATCTCTGCCTGTATATCTTCCCCAATTTTTGACAGGTGATACCTGACATGCATAAATCCATAACATTCCTTCCCATTGATCTCCCACTGTATCTTTACTACCCACCCAGGTGGAATATATAGCTGTACATATTGGAGGTCTTCGAACGAGCGCTCTCCCTATCCTTTGCCCCAAGGGTGTTTGAACATAGTGTAGATGACCTGCCACACCATTAAACTCACCGAACCACATTCAGGTGCACTGTGTGAAAGCGCAAGCTGTGATTTACTAAAGCCTTTCCTGATGCATATGGCTTTTGGCGTGTTAACTGTGTTATTCGAATAATTTTGTTATTTTCTAAGACTTAACCTTTGGCTCACTTGCGAAACCCTTTTTTTGACTGATGCATCTCTGTAGAGCTGAGACTGAGCTGAGCTGAGCTGATCTGAACTGTCTCACTGCATGGAGTCCACAGTGTGCTGAGACCACAGCTTTGGTGGTGGTGGTTTTTTGTGGGAGAAAAAAAAAACGTCCCAGTCGCCTTTGCAGTGCTGCTGCATCCTTGATAAGTGCCCTTGTGTTGTTGCTGCAGCCAGTCTTTGTGTGGTGGCCGCAGTGCAGTACATTGTTTTATTTTCCTTTGGACGCAGATTGTGGTTTTGTCTTTCTAGTTAATTAATCCTCTGACATTAAAACAAAATGAGAACAAAGTGAAAGATTGTGGCCAAAAGCCAAAAGGCCCCTAATGTAATTTGTTATTTACATTATTAATGACACTATAAATAATCAATGTGATTTTCTTCATAATGTTTGTTGTTGAATGCAATATTAAATTTGTCACCGCTGACCATTGTCATTTGCAAACCAGAACTAGGTGTTACCCCTGCTCTGTACTGTCACCCTGGGGTTCGCCTCCCACTGTTTCTAAATCCATGTTTTTAGCAGTGGTGTTATTGCACAGTGAGCAGGAGCAGCAGGAGGTTTACAGAGTGTGTAAAGCATTAGGAGGCCACACAGACAGTAATAAGTCTGCTCCATCCTGACTGATGGGTCCATTTTATTACACCAGCCACATAGTGCGCGAGTCCCCTCAAGGGACACATACCTATCTGCATGATGGATGAAGATTTTAGTCGCAACAGAACCCATGTTTGCTTTTGGGGGGGAGTTTCTCACTTTCAGTGAGAAGTATTTTTGAACAGAACTATTTGGCAAGTGTTACAATTAAAGTGCGAGTGGAAAGTTAGAAGTTCAAGCTGATAAGATATTGCAGATTTGGGGGAGACAGGTTTCGCAGGGTTATTTGTTTCTTCTCTCCGTCCGCTGAGGATTCGAGTGAATGAGCTCCACCTGGCGCAGAGGCCGAGCAGTTAGGAAGTTTGGAAAGTGTGAAAGTAAGTTGAAGGTGCTAAGTTGTCAACCAGACATCAGGCAGCACGGTGGATGTAATGAGCTGAGTGTGTGTGTGTGTGTGAATGTGTGTATGCGTATCAGGGCTTTTGAGAGAAAGAAAGACGTATTTTTGATTTTGAGTGTGTGTGTGTGTGTGTGTGTGTATTCATGGATGTGTGTTACAGGGTGTTCATTCCTTTTCCCCTTCTCTCCTCTTCCCTTCTATATCCTTAATACGCATATTAACAGTCACATGGTCACACAGGTCACTCCGACTCCCATTTTAATGAGAAGAGAACAAAATAGCTTACCACACACTGCAGATTTATCAAGCCTGACTACTTTACACAGGCTTTGTTAGCTCACTAATCCCTGCAAGTACAGGATCAATGAACACTATAACAAGTCACGCTAAAGTTCATTTCCTGCTTGTTTACAGTGGCCCACTGCATAGTACATCAATAGCAGAAAGGCCATCTTTTCGTAGAGGTGGGTCTTTGTTTTTGAGGTCCTTGAATGGAGGTCACTGCTGGTGTTGGAGGGCAGCTTTGCATATCGACTCTGGAGAATGTTTGAATACATGACTTATTGATTCATATTAGGTCGTTAGGTTTATAAAAGTCCGGCACTGATGGATGGCGGTGCTCGGCTCAGAAACATGTCAGGATGCCTGATGGATGTTTGGCCTGGGCAACATGTCGGTATTGATGGGCAGGGATGAAGGGATTCTGTGCTAAAACATGCGTGCGTATTGATTGGCTGATGCAGATGAACCCTGCGCGAGGGTCAGAGCGGGCCCTCGGGGGCCGTGGATGTGTTGGTATGAATGTCAAGCAAGGTTGGATGCAGTCATTCTGCAGCACGTGTGTTTAGGAAGGGCTGGAGGCTGTGTATGTGTGTGTGTGTGTGGGTGTGTGAGTTTAGCATTGCCCCATAGATGTGTGGAGAGACTCTTCATATTTGAGTGTTTCTGCTGTAAGCACAAAATTTACTAATTTCCTTAAAATGTTTTCTACCACATACTGTATGAGTTATTTGGTCAATGCCAAAATCGTGTAGTAAACATATGCAATAAATGTAACTGCATGGCTATCAGCCCGATGGCATATAGCCATACCAAGACGGATTTGCGGAGAGATTCTTTCAGGCGGTTGGAACCACTGAAATCCATCCAAAGTTGTATTCTTTTTTTATAGTTTGAAAGTCAGTAAAGTAGTTAGCCTCACTATTTTCAAACCAATGTTTCTAACTTTGCTTATGTTGGCAAAAAACGCCCTACAAAAACAATAGGTAGAAGTGAAACTGATAGATGTTGTCAGATAAACTAAATAAGAGAAGGGAAAAACAAGACCAGAGGGGAATTTTCATTTAAGTGCTGTATAGAGTGAAGGCATATCTCCTTGTCTTCTGCAGACAGCTTGGGTTGTTCCCTGATTCGCGAGCACTTCAAGTTAAAATGGGCATGCCTTCTGTCAGTAGGAAGGTTGACACTTTCATTTGGTAAAATAAATAGCCAAATGTTTAGCTTCGGAAACATGTCTTTGTTTTTGCTACAGGGCAATGGAATGTCAAACGAAGCTCAATAACATTGATAGATATATACAATTCAACACTGTCAAATACAATTTGCTATGGAGAGAAATTCGCCAGAATATTGGTGACAAATGCACGTCTCATGGTCCACAAATAAAAACAAGATTTTAAAATGTGTGTGATGATTTGTAAGTAATTTGTGGTGTTCACAAATGCAATTTCCAATCCACAAACCCATTTGAAAAACTACAGTCAATAAATTTGAAGTTGCCTAAATGAAAGCCATGTGAATCCGGAATGTTCCGTGTAGAAATAGATTCTCCGATGTTGCCTGATCAAAAGTTATTGTATGTTTTGTAAAAACCTCTTTCCCCCTTGAATTTCCAGGTAAATGAAAAGGCAGACATCTAAAATCTCAAAACTCCACACAGAAATATAACCCATCACATCACACGCCATTCAAAAGCAAATGTTGTTAATGGAAATATATTCTGACATTCATGCAATTTGGGTTGTATTGAGGTGTAAAATAGTTTGCATTAGTTTATATTTTAATGAATTTCTAAAAGCTTAGCTTTCAATGTAGTTCTTTAATCCTGTTATGGCCGTGGAGGAGGGAACACCTGCCTTCCTCATCCATCACTATCAAGGTCTGGAAATCTTGAGTCTGGTATAGATTTCCGCTGATATCTCTTCAGTAATTGCTAACACAAGCATCTTTGTTACTAATGTTACAGTTATTGTGTTAGTTTTTATTACTATACGGCAATTAATCTTATCTAGACAATCCTCTAGACGCAGCTCTGTCAGATAGCGTCATTTGATCCTGGTGATCTCACAGTCCGACCTGTCATCTACTGATAGCAAAGGTTACTCTTTCCACTGAATACAGTTCCTGTTTGGATAGTATGTGCAACAAGCCCCCGTGGTTTGGATAATATTGTGACAGTCTGTGTTTGTGGTTAAATGGTACTTATAATACCACTGAGTCACGTCCCCGCTGTGTGCGTATCTGACCTACAAATGTGGACCGTGTCATAATCAATGCATCTGAGTTGCCACGGTGAGTTAACCCTGCAACCCGGCTCCGGTCTCCACCTTTGCCTTCTATTTCATTTTCCAAAGAGAGAGAGGGAGAAGGTGCAGTGCTGCGAACCTCGCTCGTCCTCACACCTGCACCCGCTGTGGAGACGAAAAGGGAGGGTGGGAGAGAGAAAAGCAGCAGTGGATCGCATGTCTCCATGGCGGTCCAACAGTAAATTAAAACGAGGAGCAATTTCCTGAGGCCCAATTAGCAGAAAATTGGTCCTGTCTGTTGGAGTGACTCCCCTGGGAGAAGGGAGAGATGGTGGGGGCCGTTGCTGAGAGAAACAGAGAGAAGGTAAACTCTGCACAGACTGTCACATTACAGTTTGTGAACTGGAAATAGTGTGAGACGCTAAACTATGTTGAATTGAGCAAAATATAGATCGTAGTGATGATAGAGCAAGGTTAAACACATATGTGTGATCAACTGTGGCGTAATCTATATACTCATGCATCCACAGGAGCATTTTCAGGTCATTTCTGTTAAGATCTCATTAGGAAGACAGCTGAATTTCGTAATTTTTCAGCTGTGGGGGGAAAAAAAGCACCAAAAAGAAACTGCTGTTTTAAGGTTAGGTTAACAGATTTTCAGCTGTATTTCACTTAGAGTGTTAGGAAGTTTAACAGTAGTTCTGCTGCCACACAGCACAAAGTTGTGTCTGTGCAAGCACACGTCATTATTTCCCCTTCCTATTTTCCTCATCCAGGGTAAAATGTTAAGCTGACGTTTTCAGTTTCCACTCCGGTTTTTAGAAACAACGCCAAACCGGCTTAGTCAAAATAGAGAGAAAGGTTGCATTTACAGTTTTTGCCAGTTTAGTGGCGACCTATTCTAAATGTATATGTATAAGAACAGCAAGGCCCACTCTGAAGAAAAATCTAGAAATTAAATTTCTTCTTAAATTTACTTTACTACTTATTTGTTTTGCCAGTTATGTTTTGCTGTTAAACACAATTGGTGTCACAAAATGTACACTGTCAATATTTTTTGGCATGTAGGAAATGCTACAATCTTGTCCTGCACGGACGTTGGTGGGCCGTGTGTGGTTAGGTTTAGGCAGCAAAAACACTTTGGTTATTGGTAGGGAAAGATTGTAGTAGTGTAGTGTATGCTTCAAGCTGCTGCTGACTTTTTCAAAATAAAAACATAACCATAAAAAAAGTTCTATTATGCCTGTTGTTACAAGTGGATAGTGGATTGAAGAGCGGATATTATAGGAAAACAAACAAATACAGGAACGTTCACATTCTTAGAAAAATCCCTTGAGAATGTTGAGAAAAACATCATCAGGGCACCATTATATTTCTATTAAGATGCATTTGCTGTTGTAAATTAGCAGTATGTAAACATAATCAGAAATAGGAATGGGGTGAGAGACTGAAAGAATGCAGGAAAATAGCACTCTAAGTACGATCAGAGTCATCGTGAAGCCGTATTTACTTTTCTTCACAATGCAACAAACACTTCCACTCTTCTTTCAATCAGTTTTTAGTTTTTGTGTGAGACAAACTTCGAGTATGTTTTCTCACAAATCACAGAGCAACCACATAACTAATGAGGCGAAATGTTTGAGTGGAAATCTGCAACGCTTTAATTTAACCGTAATGGAGAATTGATAACAGAGGCGGCATGGTGATGGATGTGGGTTTTTGGAGGAGGTCCAGTGCTTCCACAAGTAATACTCTGCAAGTGCTCCCCACAATCAATTCACACACATTTTGCCCCCTGGATATTGATGGCACTGATGATGGACTTGGGTAGACACAGGACTCATGCAGGGAGGGAACTGGGTCAATGTCAGTCCCGGTTCAGGATCGACCCGTCTCGGGTGCCCGTCACTCAGAGTTAATGAAAGTCCCTGAACGATCCCTGTGCACCATCCAGTCACTACAACAGACCTCATCCACCCAGCATTGGCGGAATTATTGTTCTTGGTCTGGTAATTAAGAAAACATGTATTTGAGCTTTTCTTTCCTCTTGAGTCCAAGGAAACTCCGGGCCATAATTTTCACAGTAAATCTTGCTCCACAGCTTTTTCCATGGTGGTGCGTTTGTTTCAGCACAGATGTTGAAAAACACTAATTATGTATGACCTAATCGAGGCAAGAAGAGATAAATTACTAAAACTGCTGACAGACTAACAACAAACAATGCTTCTTGGATCAAGCCTCTATACAGCTGTATTTCTGTCGGAACAGTATAAAATAGCATTTTTCATCAATGATTGCATGTGACAAATGTGTGATTTATAAATTTTAAATCACTCGTTTTAGCGTCACCACTCAAAATCTGTTACCATTATTTCCATTTCAATGAGACTGAGATTAAAAAGAAATGCTCATACATTGTTTCTCACGAGGCATATGTTTACTGCAGAATTCTGGCCTAGTTAGTGTTTATGAAATGGAGCGGTTCAATTCAGTGTTTTATGGTTTTTTGGATACCAAAGTTTCAAGACACAAGAATAGCCTCTGCTTGCTCTGAGGACCTGAATCACCCTCTCGGTTCATTCATCCTCTTCCTTTAAATTAAATAAATGATAGCCTGTCCCAGTTAATAAATTTCATCTTATCAAAAAATCATCCCAATCCTCTCTGCACGAAATTATCATGTTCTCCTAGAATCAGAGCCCCTCCTGATGGCCCAAAAGGAGCAAAGAAAAAAATCCACATATTCAATCACAGGAAACTAAAAATTCAATAATTTTTTTGTTTATGTGTTATGTAGCGTTTAAAAGCAACATACCTTTAACCGTGTGGAAAGTAGGATGAGGACATGTCTGAAACTCAAGCAGGTAAACTCAGATACTGATTCTAATGAAACACATCTAAAACAATCCCAAACTTATTTTGCACATATTGAAAACTATTTAAGTATTTAATTTGTATAGCAACAGATTTAGTGTTCTGCTTTGTCACATTGAATGTAGGACAAAACTTTCAATAAGCGTGCCTCTGTGGGTCCAACAAAGAGACTGGGACATGGTGATCCAGTATTGTCTGCTTCCCTGTTGTTCCTTGCTGATAAGATTCAGCTCTGTGTCTACTCATCCATCTAATTATCTGTCTACCTGCCTGCCTCTGTCCATCGCCACCCTCCTCTATTGTCATTCACTCCAGGCAGGACAAACATGACTTGCTGACCTCTAGCCATTAGAGACCTTTCAAGCAAAGAGAAAACTGTGACCCTTTTTTACCTGTAGCACTCTGGGTCATCGAACGCCACTGTTTCAATGCAACATGCCATTATATCATTTCAAAAGAGGATAATGGCAGTTTTCTCTTGCCAAGTTTCATCGCCTCAACCCAACTATGGCTTCCAAGAAAACAAAAGCAAGATAACCCCAACTGAAACCAATTGAAAACTTACCCTCCTTTAAACATCTCCGAACATAAGGATGGAGCTTCTCCTGCACTTGGGGGTTACTATATAATCACACGCTAAAGAGTTTCTTCCAAGATCTCAAAGACACAGAGGGAGCTTGACCTGGATTTTTGTAAAGCTCTAACTCCGGGCGACAGTCGTACTATTCAGGGATATCAAGTCTTATCATCTTCTCTTTTTTTTTTCTAAGTAGGATCATTTACTTTCGTAAAAGCTCTGGCTCGTAACAAAAGGCCTTATTCTCTTGGTGATTGAGGTGCAGCTTTATGCTATAGCCCTTGATGCATAGGAAGGTAATTTCATGGCTCCTTCCTGCAGACACGAATCAGACACAGCGGCCTATTATCAAGCCCTGGATATTAGGCGCTAGGTAGGGAATGGAGGTGGAGGGGATATTAAGCCTCAACGTGTGTGTGTGTGTGTGTGTGTGTGTGAGAGAGAGAGAGAGAGAGAGAGAGAGAGAACATGAGTATATGTGGTCTTCATGAAGCAATGGGGAGGGGGTTGAGCGTTCCTGTGTATGATGTATTACATTGCAGACTGTGTGGCTGCGGCCATCACATCACAGAACAAAGGGGGTGTTCATGTCAAGCCCGACTGATTTAGTTTTTATTAATGTATTGCCTCCAATACTCCTCCTACCATCAGCTTCCACACACCACTCCCCTTCCCCCATTATATTAACTCCAAACGTTGTTTTGGAGACCACAACTGATTTCTTTTGCGTTTGTCTCCCACCTGTCAACACACACACGCGCACGCACACACACCCACACACACACACACACTTTGTAGGGTTCTTCTTGCCCGACTCGGCTGGAGCCTCCCTGAAACGTGCCATGTATTCTCCCAGAGTGGATGAAGCGCACAGGAAGACATTCATTCCCACTTTGAGTTCCTCTAACCCCCCCTCCCACCCCCACCCCAGCCATTTACACAGTGGAAAAGGTTAATTGCTTGAAACACCAGCGGTGTTATTTCAGCTGAATCCAGAAGCATTGGATTTGATATTAAACAGAGAAGAGCTTACTCTGATGATAAACTGTGTGCCAAGAGATTATTTGCGCATGCGAATGGGATGTGGTCTGGATACATTATGGAGATAACTTTAAAAGAAAGAAAAAAGATAAAGCCTGCAGGTTTCTTCCTTTTTAAAATATGGCAGCCATGGTACAGTTAAAACATGTAAAACAATAGAGAGAGAGAGAGAAAAAGAATAAGAATTTAAAGCAGCTCTGAAGTTGTTAAATCATTGTCAGTTAAATATACCTATACCCTCAGCTGTCCTCACCCATGAGTGATGGCTCCATGTGCAGAGAGCTGTGCTAATCCCTTATGACCACATTGTGCACAGTATCGTCACCCCATGAAGACCATTAGCATCATAGCTGTGGGTGATTGGTTTCTGCAGCTCAGGGTCAGCGCTGAGTTTACTTTGAGGTAGCAGGGGCCCAGAAGAAAGAAAGATATGGATCAAAGTGAGGATTTTAACAGAGACAGACGGACAGAGACAGAGGGGGGGGGTTAACTGAAAGATACATTTGACTTGACAAAGCAAAAACAATGTTGTTGGGAAACGGGAGACACATGGGTACACTACCCAAAGTAATTTGTTCATCACAAAATAAGGCTGCTGCTCTGCCTGCATGCCTCCCATGCTGCTGAAACAGAGGAAAAACCACAGCAAAGTGAATCAAGCAGAGGGGCCGTCACAAAAGAAAGACCCAAACTACAACGTGTTAACAGATTTACTAATTCAATGGTGCAATGTTTTTGTATAATGCAAGGGCTTGAGTGCTAATGCTAGCAACATGCTCACAAATGACAATGCTAACATGCTGATCTTACCTAACAGTGTAAATAAATCCAGCCTCAGCCTTATAGATACATTACAAAACATGCAAAAATTCCTAATGGTAGAATTTTGGATGTATTTTTTTATTCATGCCTTTGAGTATTTTCATCTTATCACAATGTTTAATTAAACTCAAGATTGTAATTGGTGGGCTATTTCCTCTGCTTTCAGCTTAATCAGTTGTATGCTCAGAGGGGGAAAAAAATTCTGTGTGTGATTCTGTGAATGTGCAAACACATTAGGTGTAAGTGGCGTCGGAGAGGCTAGCATCGTCAAACAAATTACACAAAGAGAGAGGTAGCCTGCACTCTCAAACACGTTACAGCGATTGAGCTTGAGAGGTAGAGTGTGGCATTCTTTAAACACACCGTGTTTGGGGAGAAGTGGCGTATTCAAACACATGGATAAGAGAGATGGGGGTTGTGTAGCAAAATGCATTACAGAGGCTGAGAGGCTGAGGGAGTGCAACATTTCTAAACACATTATGCTGGAGCAGCAATGGCATGCTTAAACAGAGCGTTGATGGAGAGCTGAGTGAGAGAAGGGGTCAGGAGAGTTTCTGTTTTATTTCGGCAAGGTGTGTGTGCTTTGTCTGCCCATTAGAGTGCTGACTGAGTTTTGACATCAGCTCAACCTGGGTACACAAACTTACAATAGTGATTCGTCTCACCTAAAGCACACTTGAGGGTTTATTGGCACACATATACACCCATAGACTGACAAATACATGCACATGCACATGGACATGGACGCATATGTGATTAAAGTCACAAATTAGCACGCACACCCGGTGTTTCTTGTTTTGTTTTTTTTCAAACTTGAGGCATCCAATAAAACCAGCATGTAGAATCACTCCCAGAACTACACTCTTGACCCCGCCGATAAAGCCCGTCATGAAAGATTAAGCTCAGATCCAGCAAAACACTTCAAGACATGTCCCCCCATACTTTATCTTGGCACTGTGTCCAGCCCAATTAACCTTACAAGCAGGCCCCTTTTCACGTTGCCAACTCTGAAGCAGCAGGGGAACCTCATCCCTGGCATTTTTCTTCGCCTGGCAACAGAACACCTTGAACAATGCAGACATTTTTTTTTTTTAAAAAGCTCTCTTCCACTCTTCTGCTCCTGTGGCAGGTCGAATCTTTTCAATTAGCCAGGTTGACTTTGCAAGGCTAATTAAGTCCTCATCCTTGATGAGCTGTCTGACTTCTCCTCCAAGCCTCTTACTGGGGGCTTACAGCCCCGCAGGGGCCACCGGCCAGACGGATTGTTGTCCAGCTGGAATGGGATTAGCAGCCCGCCAGGGGCCTGAGGCCCACAGCCCCTGAGCTTTTGTTTGAGTCTGAAGTGTCGAGTTGGACGGGGTGAAGCAGGGAGAGAGGATTGAGGTAATCCCCTCCTCTTCAGGACTGCACCCCAGAGGAGTGAATCCCTAGTAAACCACTGAACACTGTAGACCACCAACCACCATCAGAGCCACTGTTTACCCATCACAGCTCAGCAGGTAAAGCCAATGAAAAAGACTCCCCCGCCCTGACCTGAATTAATGTATGTTCTGAAGGTTAATGTTCAATGGCTGTAATCAAAACATGTTGTTCCAACATTTTGCCAAGCAAAAAAAAATACGAGTTGTCTGGCAGGATTAGAGGCTTCACACTGTGCAGCAGCAGGTTGTGAAATCCACCTAGACCACTGGGATTTTGTTAGTTGCACCCATACAACTAGATTATTTATATGATTAACCAACTGCCAATCTCACTCGTTTCCGGGGGGGGCGGGGCGGGGGGGCGGGGGGGGGGGGGGGGGGGGGGGGGGGGGGGGGGGGGGGGGGGGGCGG
>JAVQJL010013443.1:0-21424 GCA_036024295.1 Nannoperca obscura
AGATAGATAGATAGATAGATATATAGATAGATAGATAGATAGATAGATAGATAGATAGATAGATAGATAGATAGATAGATAGATAGACTCAAGGAGAAATTATAGTGTTGCATTAAAAAATAAAAGGAACAATAAAAAGAATGAAAACAGGAAAATACAATTAACATATAAAAGAGATTTATATATATACATGTATATATATATATATATATATATATATATATATACATACAGTATGTATATATCCATTGCCATTCAGAGGATGTCTCCCTTCCCAGCTCAAAGGGGAGTCATTATATACAGATATTGCGGTGGGCATGAATGACTTTATGTATCCACATCCACATCCAAGAAGAGGTGGTTGTTCCCACATTCACACCACAAAGCTGTCCAGCAGTTTCCTGTCCTCAGTCTCCTCTCGATCCCTGACACACCCCACACCTGCAGAGTCATCTTAGAATTTGTGCAGATGGCAGGACTCTGAGTTGTACTGAAAGTCTGAGGTATGGAGACGTCTGTGGAACTGGAACAATGCAGGATGTCTTCCAGCGCACTGGAACCTTGATTGCTGAGGAAGTGTGAGAAGGGGGAGTAAATGAGGGGGCAGGGAGGGTGTGGGGTCTAATAGGCTTAGGGAGGGAGAGGGTGGAGCCCAGTTAGCTGGCAGACGTCAGTTAAAATTAAAAAGACACTTTAAACAAAGATCCAGTCAACAGTTTAACCAAAGTTCTAAACCATCAGGCAGTCATTAGGAATCCTTTACTTTATTTAACCAGGTAAACTGAAATTAAAATCAGTTTTTCAAGAGAGACCTGGCCAAGTGGGCAGCATAAAAACAACATTACAGGAATAATTGCAGTACAGACAACATTAACACGCCAAGAAAACTATCAATTCAGAATCCTGAATTGTCTAACAGTTCAATAGCAGAATCCCAGATGGACAAAGATATTTAAACACTTCTTTTATCCATTTATGGCAGGATTCTGAAGGATCCCAAATCAACGTTTCTTGCTTTGTGATCTGATGAGCGAGACCACATCCTTTTCTGCTCACAGTAGAGTAAATTAAATGTGTGTGTGTTTGTAGCCCTGCATGGCAGTGCTTCTATGGTCCTATTGTGTTTCAGCATGTAGCTGTACAGTTTGTGTGTGTGTCTGTGTGTGTTCATGTCCAAGTTTATTTTTAAGTGTGTATGAGCCCATTATTATTCCCCTTGTGCTGCACCTGCCATATGCCTGATTACCTTCCAATCTCCTTTATATATCAGGGTGACACACCACACACAAACACATACACACTCTTCATTGTGTGTATGCTTTCCTCCTTTTTGACACTCTTATCCTCACTCCCTCTTTCTTTCTTATCTTTTATCTCACTTCATTTTTAATCACTCTTTAGGTCTCTTTTTCTCACCGCTTCTCTCAACTCCCTCTTTCTCTCTCTTCATCTCAGCCTACTTCTCTCATTTTCTCACTCTCTCTTGCTTCTGTCTCTCCTTGATCTTTCTTCCTTTCTCACTAAAAATCATCCTCTCGTCGTCTGGAAAGAAATCCGGTTGTATACGTGTAATGAGAAAGTTTAAGTCCCTCAAAGAGGATTGTACCATAGCGTGTACAAAGCTAATCTTTCACTGTGTGAATGTGTTGTGTGCGTGCATCTGTGTGTATATTTTTTTTTTCAGTGTGCATGCATCTTGCATATCTTTGTTGAGGAATGGGTGTCTGTATTTGCATTTAATGTCATTCAGTTTCCTGTTTTTCTTCTATCTTTTTAATTTAAAATTTAGCAATTTTTCCTTTTCTGTCGTAAGGGTCTCTACTAAAAGTATAATCCCACCTCCAATGTATTTTTTTGGGTCCAAAATTACAAAGAAAAATGTACTTTTCCTCCATCCATCCATGCAGTACATCTACTTGCTGACAGGTATCAGACAGGTCAGGGTCCTGGTGGTAGCTGGTTTTTGGGGGGAACCAGAGGTGTTCCCAGGCCAGATAAACAGTCCATCCAGCATGGTCTGGGTCTTCCCTGAGGTCTTTTCCCAGTTGATTCACAGAGGCAGCTGTTGGGCACCTTGATCAATGACTCCTTCTGAAGTGTCTTTGGACAAGACACTGAACCCTAAGTTGCTCCCGATGGAGGTCAGCACATAGCATGGCAGCTCTGTCACTGTTGATATGCAAATGAGTGAATGCGACCAATCTATAAAGTGCTTTGGGAAAATAAATACATTTGCTATAAGTGAAGTCCATTTACCATTTGTACTTGCATAGAAAACCTCCAAAGAGTACCCAATCTGGTGCCCACAACCAGCCTGAGAAGGGTCACTTGCATCCATGATCTTATTCTTTCAGTCATTACCCAAAGCCAATAACTATTTGTGAAGGCTGGGATGTAGATCTACTGGTTAACTGAGAGATTCTCCTTTAGGTTCAGTTTCCCTCTTCACCGCAATACTTCACAACAGTATGGTACAATTAATTAGACCCTGAGAAACTTAACTTGGGGCAGCAATTACCTCCCAAACTGAATGGGTCAATCAACTATTTATTGTCCATGGAGGTGCTGATTCTTATCCCAACCACATCACAGGAGGAGAACACAATTTAAATAACCTCCTCTGAATGTTAATATTGAGTAAATATTTCCCAGATTTTAGGTTCTGCATGAAGTTAAAACTTGCTTTGAAAATAAACAATTTCCTTACCTTTCACATTTCCTTAATTTCTCATCTTCCCCACAACCCTTTCAATTATTTACACCCGGAAGTCCCTTTTCCTCATAACACATCTCCATTTCCATAACAAAAAAGTACTTTATATGCTTGAATATTTCAGCAAGACTAGTATTTCTTCCATCTCTTGCAAGGATGTTGCGTTTCTGACCCTTGCACTTCCTATTCCTTGTAATATTGTCAGTGAGTATTTTATTTTAGCAGATTCTGTTGTTGCCCTAACACTTTATCCAACTTTACAGTGGATAAAAGTGTCTGCTTAAGGACTAAAATGTAACCCAAGTCAGAAGCTGAATTAAATAATTTACTGGGGACATTTTGTTTTATGTTTTGTTCCACATGTAGGGTTCACTTGATTTCATCATTGGTATAAATTTGTTTTGGCATATAGTTTTATTATATAATAGATGAGAAACACAAGATAGAGGAACAAGAAACATGACATAATTCTTGCATCACTGTCAGCACTTAAAAGGAAATGTCAGCCATCTGTCAACCAAAGGTCAACTGTTCTTTACTCATGCTAGAACTCAGACAATAAATCTGAAAAAATTAATATCTTAAGGCACTGTGATGAAAAACCAGATATACAGTATATGCTTTCATGATGCTAGTGTTAACAAAAGCTTTCCATGTATTTTTCGCCCCACTTCTTTTCATTTACGGAACCCTTGAACTTTTGAACTTTTTGAACTTTGACAACATATGTGGGGAAACGTATAATATAGCACAACTTTTGCACTAGGAGCAAAGGATGAAGTAATGTGAAATTGTAAAAGAGCTTGTAGGCTTCAAGTCAGGGGTCAACACAACTTTGACTGGAGACATCATCTTCTGAGATATTATCCCTCCATACATGCTTTTTTTCTTGTTGTTAGGATATCATATTACCGAAAATACTGGAAACACAGAGACATTTCAAAAGACCACTGTAATTCTAAGTAACACTTATATTGCAGATGAGACGACTGGATTTTAAAACTGCACTTACTTACACAAACATTTTTCCATACCTGAAGTTTGAGTTTACACCATTGAAGTGCCTAGGGATTAAAATCTGCTCAGTGGCACTTTAGAAATTTACTTCACTTCAGAATTAAGGTAGCTCTTCATCCTTCCCCTGACACATCCCCTAACTAGTCTGAAGAATCAAACCAGTGCCCTTTAGAGTAACACCATCCACATAATTATTATTCTCTCCCTCATTGTTTCCTCCCTCTGGTATTCCTTGTAGAGGTTGTGAGCTGTTGCTTCCCAAAGACTTCCCAATTACCACCAGTCCAAATAAATTAAAAGTCATCTGTCATGCCAAATAGCCAATTAGTGAGACTGGAATCTCTGACCCAATCAAAGAGCACTGGCCCCCGAGATTAACGGGGTCAGCAACTTGAGGATTGTGAAGAGGTCAATGCCCCTTGGGCTCCCAGGTTGGCTCCTGAGAATTACTTTCTAACAGTGTAGACTGTTTGAAATGTATAGAGACAGGTTGCCTAGTTAATGTGTGTGTGTGTGTGGGGGAATGTGTGTGTAAAGGTCAGGACTAAAGCAGATGCACCATATACAGTATATACTTTATTTATATAATGTCTCCCATGGGGTGTGTATGTTTGTTAAGTGAGTTAGTTAAAATGCTAATGTGCTGTTGTGATTTCCAACCACTAAAATAAGATTGTTGTATGTATGTTTGAGTGGTAATCTACATGAGTCTGTGTTTGTGTGTGTGTTTGGGATGCAAAGATTATCCATTATGTATCGCAAAATTGTGCACAGTGGCAAAAAACTAATCGATATAAAACCACACTTCTAAATCAAATTCAGTGAGAAATCAATCAAAGTCTATACACTTGCCCCCAATGTTTTTTGGGGCTAAATAAATTTTTTTCTATTCTTCTGTGGTTGTACTGTGTGTGTGTGTGTGTATGTGTGTGTGTGTGTGTGTGTGTTGTGAGGTCATATTTGAGAACTTAAGAGTGAGGACATATTGGACAGTTCTTTCTACTGTAAAGGGATTTTTTTCTAATTCTCTCTTCAGTTCATGTATCTCAGCATGTATTGAATCATCCAGAAGAAATGCTGTTAGTGCATCACTTTGTTCATAGGAATTATTTTTGTGAGTTTTGTTACCAGGCAACAAGGCCACTGTGTGTGGTTACACTACATACAAATGTTCATAGCAAGTGTGTGTATGAAGCCGGTATGTAGACATGTGTTTGAATGTTGGTGTTGTTATGACATGTGTTGCCCCATTGGCAGCCCAGCAGAGGTAGTGATGGAAGATGGAAGCCTAGCTGTGCTTCTCTGGACTGCAGGGGGAACAGTAATTAAACGGATCTTTTACACAACTAATGGAACTGTATCTACTAGCAATAGTGGATGAAGCAACTGCCCAAAACTAACCTCACTAACCAGCCAAATAGACCAGGGTCTGATCTGATCTCTAATCTGAACCAAACAGATTAGGTGTGAGCATGCCCTTTGAGGTATATTGACTTTCTGTGTGTTTTTCCCATCTGGCAAAATGCTTAAATGAGCTGAACTCTCTATTCATGAATGAACTTTACCTGTAGGAGAGATACAGAAAGTATGTGAGCTTTTTTAAAAATAATGTTCACTGAGGGTTGTGTGTCAATTATACTGTCAGCAGCTGGATCACAGTTGCAGCATTTGTAGTAATGTATCATGTGTATACATACAATGTATGTAACTAGTCACATCCAAAAGTACATCTTGAAGGGATTCTAAATCTCTATTATCATCTTATGAACATCCCTCTGCTCCTGACACTTTCTCATATTTATGGGGTATAGACATGTGATAATTAAGGGTCAGGTTATGCAACAGTAAAGTGTGGTCGGACCACGTCTGAAATCCAAAGTGTTATAATTGTTCAGAATAACCACACTGGAAGGCGGAGTGAAAAGCTGGCCATCATAGAGAGAGGAGTTATGCAATACTTCTTAAATGTTGGGATTGCTGTGCACATTTTCAGACCATCCCTACTGGAAGGCGTTGATGGTGTTGCATTTGTTGAGAGAAGTTCAAACCCTGGCTCTATTCTCACCTCCACACATCTGGCCAATCACAGCGTGAAGTGGGTGTGAATGTTGGATTGTCGGTTTTGGAAAGTTACAGACATTTTCTGCACAATTCCTCCAATCTAATGTCAGAAAGGTGTGGAAACTATTCAACCATCTGAATTCTGAAGAAGCTTTCTGGTTGAAATATTATGTACATGAAAGTCCTTATAAGTGATGCATAGATATACAGTACAATTTAAGAAGAGGCAGCTGCAGACAGAAAGATGAAGCATAGTAAGAACAAGAAAGATTGAGAAAAATTGCGAGAGCAGAGGCATGATGAGATTTGACTGAATATTCAGTGTGTACATTTCAGACTACACGGATGTGTGTGTGTGTGTGAGTGTGTACATTTCCCACATTTACTTGATGTCTTGATGACTTATGCAAGTAATCGAATTAGCAAGGATAAATTTCTGATCGCAAACTGGTTAAATGTGGTACAAACATTAAAAGTGGCACTGAGCCACTTTCTCTACCCTTTTTCCTCTTCTTCTCCTTCCATCCCTTCATTCTTCTTTCCAACATAGCTGTTATTCTTCTCTCCCTTCAGCCTCCTCCTTTCCTCTCCTCTTGTAGCATATGAGCTGAGGTCTCCCAGTCGGCTCCCTCTGGACAGATAGTCGTGCCAGTCGAGTTCTTGAAGGAAGGTAAAGGACTGGAAGAAAAATGAAGGGAGGAGGGCGGAGCTGCAGAGAGGGGATTTAGTCACGACTGGAGAGGGGATGGGGCGAGAGCAGGGAGGGAGGGATGGAGGGAGAGGAGGGGAAGGGAGGTGGAGGCTTATTGGAAGGAAGAGGAAAGGAGATGGTATTGAAGAGATCGGAGTGGTAGAAAAGAAAGGAGAGGAGCTGGAGGAAGAAAGGGAATGAGAGCAAAAAGAAGGACAGATGAAGAGAAAATAAAAGAGGGGATGGACAGAATATGTGAAGAGTGGAAGATGACAGAATGAGGCAAGAAGAAAAACATGTGAAGTACACAGCAGAGATGAAAGGAGTAAAAGCAAAGGAGGAGGAGGGCAAGAGTATGAATAGTTGACATATAGATTGCAGGTTGTGGTATATTACAGACACACTAATACACATTGCTTTCAATTGTCTCGCTGGGTATTGATCTACCCATCAATGATGGTTTCACTGGGTCACTGGTTCCCATTACATCTAACAGATCTCATCAACATCTGTATAAACTGGTCCTTGCATCTAGCTCGTATAAGCTGCCCTCACCCTCACCCTAACCCTCACTCAATCACACGCTCAGTTTACGGTTTAGAGCCAAATTACTCATCCACAGTCTACACGCAGGCCTTATTAACCCGGGGGTCCTCCGCTCACAAGGCGTGGGATGATCTGTGTCATCATCTTAAACACAGCCTGTTATAAACATCCAGTAGGTCCAGGATTTTTATTTGACACAGGTTTAAATCATCCTCACAAACAAAGTTGTTATCCACTTACTACCTGTTCTCCTGCTTTTCCTTATACAATATGAGTTACAATGTTTGTAATGTATAAAGAACCATTTAAGGTAAATTTGAATATTGCACCGAACAATGCAGAAGAGCTAAAGGCCGCTATTGAAGCATCCTGGTCTTCCATAACACCTCAGCAGTGCCACAGGCTGATAGCATCCATGCCATGCCGCATTGAGGCAGTAATTCATGCAAAAGGGGCCCAAACCAAGTAATAAGTACATATGTATAATTATACTTTTCAGATAGACTTTTCCTGAGATGTTGAATTTGGGGTTTTCATAAGCTGTAAGCCATAATCATCAACATTATAACAAATAAAGACTTGAAATATCTCACTTTGCATGTAATGAGTCTATTTATTAGTTTCACCTTTTAAATTGAATTACTGAAATAAATTAACTTTTGCAGCATATTCAAATTTTTCGAATTTCACCTGTATGTTCATAGAGGGTCAGTCTGAAAGGGAACATAAACATAAGGTAAAACAAACACAGTTTTGATAAGCCTGAATATCTGAATGTGTTTTTATATTCAGTACTGTTTTGCGACATGATTGCCTAATTCTTTTATTTGTGGCCTACTGCACTTACCTTGTGAGACACCGAGATTTGAGAGATCACATGAGAATCCATCTTGCCAGGATTCAAGTTATGCGCTTGTGGTCAGCATCCTATGAAGAACTACTGGCAGCTACAGGCTTGGTGTATGTATGACAACTGCGACTGTTCGTTTGAAAACAATGGTGGTTAGCATAAAAGAGGTTAGCATAGATGCTGCTGTAGCATCAGTTATATCAGAACTGTAGAGCATTTCTTCATTGAAAGAAGAGCAAAGAACAGCATTGAAGGCTTTTCTCAATGAAAACAATGTTTTCGCTCTTTTCCCAACTGGCTTCAGCTCTCCTACTACGACCTATGGTTCATTGATCTGATTGGTATAAATAACCCCTGATAGACCGATGATTCATCCAATCACCTGCCAGGTATTCTTTGAAAGTGCCTGCCCTTTTCCAAACCATTTTTGAGGACAGGTATGCAGATTCAAAATTTGGTATTAATAAAATAAAACATGTAGAAGGTTGTGTGGCCTTAGGGAGAGGTATGCCATCTCTGGGGGTTCTGATATTCTGCTACTCTTTTAAAAACATCACATCATCAAAGTTCATTCTTGACACTGGAAACATCAGCTGACAAAACAACTTCAAGTTGCATTTAATAGCTGATCCTTGGTAGCTGATTGATCATATCATGATCTTCATCAGCAGTTGGCGTCAGATGTCACAAAACTTTACTTGCCAACATATCACATATATTTAATTCCATTCTCTTCGATGCTGCGGCCACTTTATTAATGTCTATTTCACTGTAATCTCTTGTAATGAAATTTTACTATACCTGATTATCCATATTATTTGAATATAGTATTGGACTCTATTCAACCTGTACTCAGTTTTCTGTATCTCTCTTGTAACTTCCCAGACTCTCTTGTGGCTTCACTGGCTCACACTACCATTAATTACAGAAAGCATAATCAGAGTGTTTATGGGGCCAAGGTGCTGGTTGTTCCACTGATCCAGGCAGTGACAGATGGTGGCAGGTTAAAGAGTCAGTTTGCATCTCGCAGCAGCCAGCTTGCCTTTTCTTTATAGACTTTCCATCTGAAAATGGCTGCCAGTACATTGCATTGTGGGCCAATTCACCCAAAGTGCCAAAGACACCTGTTCCTACAAAGGAACATATATTTCTGCTGTCCTGGGCAATCCACCTCGCTGCAAGGTTTTGGGTGGCAGAGTTAAGGTGTAGGATTGTAACTGTTGTGGCTAGCTGGGAAAATCTGCCTGGGCACCTGAGAACCACCAAGATGCCCTTAAGCAAGACAGTGAACTCCATCTACGTCATTTGAAACTCTAAAACACTCAATTTAGTTCATTGGTTAACTTTCTGTCTATCTTATCATGTTACTTTTCTATTTTGGGGTTATGCCTCTTAAAAAGTTGCCTCCATAATGTTAGTTTTATGATTTTATACCATTGGAACATGTTTTGGCTATATATGATTTCTGGTCTCATACAGGTAACTTAACTAAAACCACTAAAACACTGTATTAATATTGGCGCAAATAGTGCTGTAGTGATGGTACTGTTAAGATACCTTACAAACATTTACTAACCAGTATAAAAGTATGTAATTTAGACGTGTGTATTAGATAAATTGAATAATCATTGTTTCAGAGCAGCAATGCACGAACGACTGATGTACGAAGTGTCCTCTTAACAATGTAGCTTTCTGTTTACACAAGCCAAAGTTATCACTGATGAGCTTCTCTGGGTTTTACTGCAATTGGCAACATATTGATGACTTTATGTGTCCATTTGTCAGCCTGGGGAAACCTGGTGGTTCTAATTGACCTTTGACCTGCTTGTGAATGGCTTTCCAATGCTGATCGATCGAACGGAAAACAGATACCAGAGATCTTCATAAATCTGCTTTGGCTTCATCTGTTAGTAAGGCTCAGTTTCTTCAGACCCACAGAAATGCTGGTTTTCTATCCTACAATGATCTTAGCTTCTATTAATTCAGTTCACTTGGATCGCCAGTTGTAAATCAACCTCTGATTTGATGCTATAATGAAGACCAGCAATTGTCTGGGTCCCAAAAATGAACACCTTCTGGACAAAAAGTGAGGGTGAGGATAATAAATGGAGACAATTTGTAAAGTATAAAGAGAGAAAGAGTACTTAATTATCTATTTATCTATGTATCTATCTATAGATAGATCTATCTAGATTATTTAATCCTATGCATACCAGGCCATAAAAACTAAATTTCCTAAATTGGGGAGCTTGATTTTAAGATTTTTTATTTTTATGTTTGAAACCTGTTAAACCACCAAACCATCCTATGTTTTGCTGTACGTACTCTAGATAACTCTCAACTCCATTTATACATTTCTTAACTGACCTGTCTTATCCCCATAGAAGAAATACAATGTTTGAAATCTCTTTGTGTTTGTCCCAAAATAATGTAGTGTCACAATTACTAAAACCTTTATCAATGACTGTATTAGAACAAGTTTGTTTGTTTATATGTATATATAGTAAAGTAAGTTTGTTTATTCGCAAACTTTCTTTACTAAGTAAGTCTCTAACCAAATTATAGTTACCAAACCTTAACTATATATTAATATATATTAGTTTATGTGCCATATCCATGATCTTTCCCTAACCTTAACTACACTTAGCTGCCATAAACATATATTATAAAATAACTTTCAAAAGGATTGCAATGTATGTTAAAAACATTGGCATTTTAACAAGTCTTTGGTTTAGTTCTAACGCAAATCAAACAACCCTGAGGACAGATTCAGCAAAGCTGGTTTTTCCTCTTTAATTGATTCCCTCTTTCAATTAAGAGATGTAAAAATGAGAATGTGTGTAAGGGCAAAGGAGGACAGAGATGAGGAGGAAGAAGATTTAAGCACAGATCAAGACAGGAAAATAACAAAGATGTTTACTTGTGTACCTGCGTGTTTTGCTATTTATTTATTCTTGAAATACAAATTGTTTTAATGCTTCTAAAATTGAATCAAAATGAGATCAAGAGAGTCAAGGAGACAGATGGAAATAGAGGGGGGTGGGGAGGTAATATTAAATTGAAAGAACTAAAGAGAAGGAAAAGGACTGAAGGGATCTGATCAGAACCTGAGACAACAAAGGATTCCACATTGATTTTAGTTTAATTCATGTATTAGTGATCTGTTAATGTATTTCTGAATTTGAATATTTAATCTTGATTAGTTGTTGGTTAACATATGTTTTTGTCCTGCCATGTCAGTACAGGTTAGTTCATGCTGGTTAAAATAATACTTAAAATAAACCAGTTCATCATTTCCTTGTTTTAATCAATTGTGTACTTCAGCAGTACCTTTCATCAAACATTCACCACAATGGAGCAAAGTGGATTGAGTCAAACTGAACTGACAGAAAGAGACAGACAGAGGAGAGACAGACAGATGGCAGGGATGGCAGTGCTAGAGATAAACAAGATGCGTGATAAAGGGAGAGAGGTGGAGAGACATTGGTGAGAAACAGAAATGTAAGGAGAAAATAAAAGATAAACGATAAAAGCCGAGCGGGAAAAACTGTTTAATGAGAGAGATGCGTGAGAGAAGCACGTCATCATCAGGGATAGAGATGATGGCAGAGGTAGACGAGGAGGGAAAGCTGTTCTGCCAGATATAATCAAAAGAGTCTTTATGTGAAGGGCTTGAAGGGAGAGTGATGCAGCAAGACACAACATCCCTCACAGGAAAGGGAGAAAGTAAAATGGAGGGAACAAGAAAAATCAATTAAACACTATTTTAAGAAGCTCCTCGCTCGGCCTGCCTCTCTGATTGTTACCCTCTAATCTCTGTCACACATCTCAATCACTATCTGTTTTCCTATGTCTCCTTTTTAGTCTCTCTGGCTCTGTCTTCCTGTCCCCATCTTCCCCCATCTCAGTCTCAGAAGATTTTAGTTTTTTTCTATCTGTAGCCAGCCAACCTGCTCTGCGTCAATCTGCACTGCTCTGCAGGGGGATAAAAATTAATTCCAACTCCCATTAGAAAAACAAGCTTTTGGATGGTAATCAGGATAAATCCGGGCTGGGATTTCTATCAGCGGAGAATCTTGATTGTTCACTGAGCACTTAGGAGCCAGGAGAGTGTTTGAAAATAGAGATGAGGCGCTCCGAAACTTCTTATCTTGTTTCTGTGTGAAAAGTGGAAGGAAGCATCCACCTGTGACGATAGTTGGGGATTACAGGGACAGAATCCTAATGGGACAAATTACACAGACAAGTGATAAGAAGGCATACTGATACTGAAGCGCTCCAAGTCATGTGTAATTCATAAAAAAAGGTAAAGTTTTGATCACAGTTTGTTTTTTCAAAAGTTCACTTTTGTCTTTTTTCTTTTATGTGTGTTTTCTGTTTGGTTAAGTTTCTGATTCCCAGTTGCAAGTGACACTACTCTATTTGAAATGGCTGCTGTGCCACAACAGTCCTCAGTATATTAAGGACCATAAAGCATGTTTTCTGGCAGAAAAGTGTTGGCAGGGTGCTGAGGAGCATTGGATGAAGCGCTTGTGAGATGAGAGAAAAAGAAAAGCTGCAGTGAGTTTTATTTCTATGACAACAATATCAGTATTAATGCTACAACAATATCAGAGCTGCGTTAAGGGGGAGACTACACAAAGAACAACACTCAATGTCTGGCCAATCTGATCCCACAAATGGACTTTTCTGCTTCTGCCTGACATATCATAAAGCTCAGGACAGACAGACACGGCGAGAACAAGTTTCTCCTCCATTATCTTGGGTACCAGGATGACCCCCCATTTAAAATATATTTGGTTGCCTGAAAAGGAATGCTAGTGACAACAACAGCGCCTTTCTGAAAAAGCGCTGAGTGCAGTGCCTTTTTCTCTAGGTGGCCGTATGCTGCCCCATAAGCTCGCTTCACATTGGGAGAAATTAAATAAGATGCTGGTGCTCAGAAAAAGACGCTATGTTGACACAGGCCTTAAGACATACATCTTTTAAACTGAATCCTCCATCCTGACTTTGCAGGTTGTCAAAAGTTTACTGAGACCTCGAGTCCTTTCGAAATCATTTTGGTGTGAAAACGTTGTTGGTTGTTGAGCTATTAACCCCTGAAACAGTATTTGTATAAACTGAGCTGAATGAAAAAGTTGACACCAGCAACACTAACTAATAGTTTTTTCTGGTCCAAATCAGTTGATGAGTTTGTAAACTTGAAGCATTTTCCCCTTGGTTCACAGGGACCACCTCCTCGACAGGACTGTGTGGTGGTTTTGGTCTGCACACAAGGGTGATTACTGTGCTCACACCTGCCAAATGACCTGCATTTACCAGGCATCGCACCAGAGTGCATTTAACTGAACCAAATAGGTTGGGTGTGAAAAAATCCTTAGAGTCATCACGTAAAGACTGTCAGAAGCAGCATTATAACTTCACAGCATTATGCAATCACTTTCATCATGTGTGTTTAAATTCTGTTGCGATCATTTGCAGTAGCTTATTAAAACAAAAACTACATTGTAAGTAACTATAAATCTTTGAATTGAAGTTAACAAAAATGGTTCTGAAATTAAAATCCACTTCTAGTAGCATCAATGGCAGGGAACATAACTATAATTGAAGCCAAACATTTTCATCCTTCATTATTAGACACTGAGGAAGTGTTGGCAAGGACAGGATAATACATTTTCCATTTGGATTCAGCCATAACAAACTGTTCCTGTTATGGTTTGTAGTCGGGAAGGGACCCAATTGCAGACAGACGAGTAGGCTTCAGCAATTCAAAGGTTTATTAGCAACAAAAAGGCTTACACACCAAAATACAATCCTCCAAAAACAAGAACATGAAAACTAAACACGTGGCAAACAACAAACAAGAAAACCAGGAAAACTGACAAACTGGAACTCAGAGACTCAAAGAGGCCAACTCATAGAATGAACCAACAAAGAACAAAGGAAAGGGGGCAGTACTTATAGGGAAGAACTAAACGAGAGAATCAGGGGCAAGTAAACACATGGGAGCAGGTGAAAACAATCCACGAGAAACAAGAGCAGGAACTGAACAGAAAAGACTTCAAAATAAAACAGGAAACACAGACACATTACGGGACATGACAGTTCCAAATGGGCATTCATTTCATTCATTTATTGTTACTGTTGTACTACTGTATGTTCTCCTTCCTCCTGCCCCCCCTTTTCAACCCAAACGGTTGAGGCAGATGAGCGCCCACCTAGAGCCTGGTTCTGCTCGATGTTTCTACCTGTTAAAAGGGAGTTTTTCTTGCCATTATCTCCTAGTGCTGCTCATGGTGGGATTGTTGGGTTTTTGTGTGTGTGGGAGTTGGTCTCGACCTGCTCCATGCGATAGAGTGCCCTGAGATAACTTTGTTATGATATGAAGCTATATAAATAAAATTGAATTTGGTTATTTACATCTGTGTGTTCCATATTAAAACTGGGGTCAATTTGGTTGAAACATGTTTTTTTTCTACTTTACACACATCTTTTAAATTTTTTTTTACATCATTTCAGATATATGTATCCTAGATGAAAAAAAACATATTCCTCTCAACCAAATTATTGACCTTTAAATCTCTGAATCTCTGTTTTCACTGTGATGTAACATGTTTGCCATCTGTATCTGACATCTGCTGTTTCATGTGGCTTTTTGTTTTCTTGCCACATAAGCCGTCAATTCAGGCTGGCACGTGTGTAGAATTTAGATTGATAGAATGAAAACTCAGCCCACAGCCCCTCCACGGTGCCAGTCTAGTTTTGTGGAGCGCAGCCATTAACACAAGGTATGTAAACAAACGTCACTTGGACTCACAAGTCACTCATTTATTGGACAAAGGTTTGTTAACCTGTCATCCTGCCTGCTTTCACATTTGCAGTGAGGGGGAGTCAAACTCAATTTGATTCTATTTCTTGTAACTCAAGCTAAGCATGATTGACTTACAAACACAGTTCCTCTGGATGTTTAAAGCAGCTAAGAGCACAGAGACAAAAAGAGGAAAATCAGCAGCAGTGCAGAATTTAGTTTACCCTCTGTGGACTTCTCTGATTTAGACTTTCTGAGCATGAATAATTGCTTGCTATCTGATGTCAGCATTCATTTCCTTTGATCCCCAAAATCTTGTCTTTCGTATCACAGTGCTTTATTTGCTAAGAAACATGAACAGAATCAGCGGATGAACAGTACTAAAAGGATAAAGGCATGATGGTTAACTGATGGTTAAGGTGATGTTGAGGCAGTGGATCTGAAGCTGAAAGTTTTCAATCAACCTAAAAACACTTTTCTGTAAACTACATTTGTGCAATATATATATATATATATATATGTGTGTTTGTGTGTGTGTGCAACCACAGCTTTCTATCATTTGGTAATGAGCAAGTCCACTGGAGCTGAGAAAGGGGAAGACAGCTTGCTATTCCTTTCTGTATGCTACCTTAAAGTTTGCCAGCTGGTACTCAACCTGTGGGCAGTTGGGCAGGGGTCCAAAATACAGTAATAAAGATGCTCAATTTAACAACTTGTACATGCTCATCTCTGTTATTCCAAATAAATTGCTGTTGTTACCTGCATAAACATGAAATTAATTGTAGGCTGTGCAGCGGCGGACTTTTCCTCAGAAAGAGAAACCTTGTTGTTTGGTGTTTTGATCAACTTTCAAAACTGGGTATTGATCTCAATATTGAGTTATCAATCACTGATTAAAATGGACATTTAAATGTAAATCCTTCGGAACATTAATTCCATTCCATTTGAGTAATTGGGTTGCTTTGTAAACAGAAAGTTGGACCATGACTGATTTGAGTTTTAGGATTTGTACTCTTAAACTCATTTTTCTGGCCAACCTTTCAGCTGCCTCCTCAGATAACCCCAACAGACATTTAACCATCCATCTTCCCTCTGTAAATCTGCAGTCCTCCTCCTGTCCAATCTATAAAGAAGGCAGAAAACGTAGATCATTGTGCAGCATGTGAACATAAAGTTCTTAAAGTCAAACTTTTAGGTTCTTAGTTTTGTGATGAATGTGCAGGCCACTCTTTTGTGGAGAGTCCCACTATGTCTCTCCAAACTCAAGACCCATCTATTCAGCACTGCCTGTAATCTATTTCAACTCCCACCTCACCAACTATTATTTTCTCTTTTTCGCTACAGGTGCTCGTTACTTGTTTTGCTGGTGATCAGCCCAGGTGTTACCAAATGCTTTAAAACCCAGGTAAGCTCATGCAAACACATGCATACAAACTGTCTTGGTTTTACATGTCTTGCATGTGTGTGTTTTAGAGACAAAATAAAAGAAACAAGTCATCAAAGATACATGTAATTTTTACAGCTTGTAGCTCACACTGAAACTTTTTCAATCAAAGCAAAGAGTTTAAAAATGACTATTCTAAGCAAAGTTTTGCTTGATAATTTGGATAACACTCCCTGAATTTTCTTAATGTAACCTTGGCCTGCTGCCTGGGTCTGTAATTATACCACTAATTGTGAAAGTTCCTTCTGAATTCAGTTTGGCCTAAGAGGACATGGTTATTAAAGAAGCATAAAGTCAACTTTGATTTGCAACGACAGCAACTTCATTCTTTAGTGGTCATTGTGAGATACAGCGGCCTGTAAATCACATAAGCAATACTGTCACATTTCAACATCAACACAAGTAAGTCAGCTGATAGGCCCATCATATGGAGGGTCTGATCCATATACGGAAGCCACGCCAAGTCCCTAGTAGTGATAGTGGTTGGAGGCCACTCATTCCAAATGTCACACAGCATTACATTTAGAAGCTATGTTGGAAGGAAATCAAATCCAGAAGAATCAGCAACTCCTAATAAGCAGGGAGCTCAAACAGAGTATACAACAAAGAAAGTCAAATATTTAACCAGCTGGCAAGGTAATCACTGATTCCTGGAATTAATCAACAAACCTATCAAACCCCCACAGATACTGTATGTGCTGCATGCTGTGGGGGAGTGACAATCTTGCTAAAATCCAGTTGTTAAAGTGATTTGGGCAGTGAGGTGTGTAATTATCCAAAGCAAATTTGGAGATACTACAGAAAATCACCTGCCTTTAGTTTATATTAATGAAGGCCACCTTATAACAGACTGCCATGTACCAAACCAGATAAGATGACACTACTCACAAACAACCCACTTTCATGGCCTGCTCAATTGTGCAGTATTCTCACAAATGTTCTACTTAAATGAAAGGTTTGATATATATGATGAATCGTTATTATATACTATGAATGATTCTCATTCAGGCCATTTGTGTTACAAATACAATGAATGGAATTTTTGCAAAACTTTATGTATCTTTTTTCTTTTTAAAAAGAGGTTGTGGATCAATTGCTGAAAACCCTTTCTTTTTATCATCTTCTAACCACTTTAGTTAAACGTGTATATGTTGAGATGCTTTATACTAAACCTATAATATAATGATCTTTGCACAGCTAGCAGCAGCAGCTAAAACTTGATCTGGATGAGGTGTTTGCTGATTGGTAATTACAGATACAGCAGCCAACATTAGAAAGTTCGGGTTGAGGTAGCCATCTGAATCACATTGCAGCTACACCAAATGACTAACACCATTATCCTGTCTGACCTGCTGATATTGTAAACATGCATCTATCAAATAAGCAATGAGTTAAGTAGCTTATAACACTGATTTTGATGATTCTATATAAAAAGCCTGCACTTTGATGGTATTTGTTCATGTTTGTATAAAACATTTCATTTTAAATCTTGTAAATCAAGTCATCTCTTATAGCATCTGTGTGTGGAGAATTTGATAGAGAATCAGCCCTGGTGGGCAGACCGGTGGAAGAAATGCCACTTTGCAGCATAATGAAAAATTAACTGGATTTTTACCATTTAGTCATGCACCATTTTGTCTACACAGGCGGTGCAGGTAAAGCCGCCCATCAGTAACTTCAGTCCCCCGTCAGTGTCTACACAGGATGCATTCAAATGTGGGATGAGGTAAAGGGAGAAACTAGACTTGGAACATACAAATACATTCCAGGTGCATAAAGAACAGGTGAAAAGCAAAGTTACACCGCAGGTGTAGATGTATTGATTCAAATAAAAGGGTATCTGTTTTCAGACAAGCCTTAAAACTGCTAGTCACTGCTAGTCATCACAAGTGGTGGGTGCTGCTTTAACTTCTGCTGTGACAAAAAGTGATGGAGAAGAGAAGTACAACGTGAGGAAAAAAGATGAGAGCAAGGCCAGATTGAGTTTGAGAGGGCAAAGTGGGATAAGGAGTGGTAGATGTTTCTCTCTGTGTTGTGTGTGTGTGTGCGCAGATGTGTTTTAAAGAGAACATAAATGGAGCAACAAAGATTTTTATTTTAAAATAATATTTTATGATGGTTCCAGTTTATTGTAGGGATGTCCTGTTTGCCACCACTCCTTATCTGGGTATTTTACCAAGTTTGATCAAAATTGTCTTCATTATAAAGCTAAAAAGTGCACATTGTAGATTTACAATACAATAAGTGAAGAAATTGAGGTGTGTTTGACAGATAAAAAAGTGCTGCATGAAGATAAAACTGCCTGCATTCCACCTTTGTTATTACCATTTCCTTTAGACAAACCATTCAAAAGCATTCTACTCGCTGAGGGTTTCAATGAGAACATTTAGTTGATCTTCACAAACCAGATTCCATTCAAGAAAAGTGAAGTAGTTCATTAACAATGTGCAAAAATGTAATTATTATGTTAATGTTGTGGAATTCTTAAAATTCCAGAAACAACAGAATCAAACTTATTGTTTCTTGGCACATAGAAAAAAGGAGGGGAGCCACTGAATGCAGAAAAGCAGGGAAATTTAATCCGCTCAATATGTGTATAAATGCAGGCACAAGAAGAACACGGAAAAAGACTTTGACTGGCAGCTACTCTGGATGACAAAGCGTTTCAAGCTTGGCTTCCTCAGCCTGCTTCTATAGTTCGTGCTGACATGTCTCTAGAAAAAGGGAAATGCTGGAAATTATATGATAATTATGTCATGACATAAAAACTGAGAATACAACACAATGCATTACTGGTAAAGACTGGTAAACACATGGCACTCTTGCATAATAACATATTACATAATAAAAACACCTAATCAGGAGATATCACACTAAATAATCTCAAAATGATAAATTAGTGTTAAAGAACCAACTCATTTGGAATCCATTTACGATCCAATATGCAATTACATTACATTTAGGCATTTAGCAGACGCTTTTATCCAAAGCGACTTCCAAATAAGAGCACTTACAGTGTAATGTATTATATGAATGAATATTTTTATATTCACAATTTTTCACAATTTGTGAAAAAACAGACACAAATTATTATTCAAAGCATAGGATCTATCTATTCCTGAAAGCAGTCTTCATCTTTAAAGACTGTGAAAGAGTGTCCCTGTTGAATAAAATGTGTAATGTGTGTGTTTTTGTGTTCAGTGATCAGACTGCAGAGGATGTGCCATTCAGGGTGTGTCACTCAGTGGCATAAACTGTTCACCAAATTACATTCATTTTTTGGGGGTTTTTGACTTTTGTTGCTAATAAGCAAACAAACTGGATGTGGATACGGAGGAGGTAATACCTGATTTGGGGAAAAGCTGATATGTGTAGATGAAATGACCACCATCCCCATAAGTGCCAAGCTGACACCCAAGTCAATTCCTGCTGTGGTCAGTGATGCATCAGTGCAGCACAGTTCCCATAGAGAAAGAGAAAGATGGATGGACTCTGGATGGAAAGGGAAATATGGTGGGCCTGGTATTTGATTTGTAGCTTGGGGAATCAAAGCAAACAAGGGGAGGAAGTGATGAGATGTGATGGGGACTGACACTTTCCAAATGTACAGGAAAAATGGAAAAAGGGATTGAGAGAGATGGGAAAGACAAAAAGGGGTGTAGGAAGGGAAGAGATGGGCAATCATAAAGCTGACGGACCCTGGCACATAATGAAACCAGCTCTTAAGAAAAGACTGGACTAAAGGAGGAAAGATAGAGGTTGTATGTGGAAGTCAAACTTTTCAAAAGACAAAGTATGAGAGACTAAATGCTAATGAGTCTAATTAATTTGCATTTTATTTGAACTGACAGTAGTACTGTATCAACTACTTTAATCACTGGAGAATATGTTGTCCTTACTTAAACACATTTTGCAATGCACTGTTTAGCAGTGCGTCACAGAAGCCTCTGCAAGCTAATAAAGAAAGAATAGAGTTTGTTGCCAAAACTCATTTTCATAAAGATAATTATAGGCAAATAAAGTCGCTGTGAAGATTCATAGCTGAAGTACGTTTTTACAATGCAGCTACTACTTTGTTTTATTCATTATATGTTGCCTAATTATAAGCCAAGTTGTGCAAATTGACTTTTACCACAAAATAGTTTTAGCTAGTTTTAACATTGAAGAATATGAGTACTTCGCTTCCAATTACTAAATTTGCTCTTAAAGACTATAAAAGCTACTAAAATAGAATTTTCATCAGCTCACTGAAATACTATAAACTTGCAGTTCTATGTAGTGAGCAGACTGGGATAATCACTTTAGCAGATGCTGCAACTTGGTAATAAAGACTAACATGTAACATGGCAGCTGGATGGATGGAGTAAAAAGAGAAAAAGGAATGAGAAAGTAGCAAGGGGGTTGACAGTCCTGTCCTCCCTCTCATCATTGTGGAAAATGTTTTCAGTCTATAGTGTGTAACATCTGAACCACACAAAAAGTGAGAGAAGGGAGGCTAGAGGGAGATTAGAGAGGGGGAGATGAAAGATAGGCAAAGGGTGCGCAGGGAGAGACAGTCGAGAAAAGTCAAGAAGGAGCAGTGCCGTGAAAGATTTGTGGCCGCAATGAGGCGTGAAGCCACGGTAGAGGATGAGGGAGGGAAAGAGAGATGCAGAGAAAGGCTGAGGTTGAAAGATGGAGTACAAATGTGCAAATGTAAGGGACAGAGAGAGTGACGCAGAGGGGATAAAGGGATGAGAAGAGAGCGAAGGAGTGAGAAGCAAGGGGGATTGAGGAGAGTGTGTGATGTCAAAAGCTGCTGAAATGTGTTGGAGAGTTACGTAACACGACCCTAGACCTCTCCTAACAGGGGGATTGTAGAAAATGCAGTAAATTGGAAATATTAACAGTGTGTTTTCACGTACCGCTGGGAGGAAGATAAAATATTTGTCGCACAGGAATACTCAGATCAGATTTCTCTATGAAATGTCTCAGCAAGAGCACCACTGCTGCTGCCTGAGGACATGGAAAATGTAGAAATCGCTTCCTGTAAAGCAAAGAAAATGTCAAGGAAAAGTGATTTTATCAGATTGACTTTTCAAGTATAACCAAATAATCCCAAAAACACCACAAAATGTCTGAATGCTAAAGTTTTTTGAAAGCTTACTATAGCTATTCACTTATATTCTGTAAATCACATCACCATGCCTGAGACCCAGAGGCCACAGACATACTAAAGCTAAACACAGATATTTTCATAATTATGGTGACAATGTGCCCTCGACAGTGTACTGTTGTGGGGGGGGGGGGGGGGG
>JAVQJL010013463.1:0-14747 GCA_036024295.1 Nannoperca obscura
ACACACACACACCAGGCCAGAGGGAGGGGGGGGGGTCTATTTAAGGTCAAACAGACTCTTCAAAGATCTCAGACACACAGGAAGGTGTGTCAGTGTTTATTATGCCACCCAGAAGATCCACACACACACACACACACACACACACACTCACCCACAGACACATTTTTATTGACTTTTCTTGTTTTGTCAAATCTTTGTTTCTATAAACACTGAAGAAGAAGTTTCCATGACGACGATTCCAGAGATGCACATGTAGACCATGATGCATTGCAGTAAATTGCAGGGTCCGATGACTTCCTGTGCTCGTCACCTCGGGCGCTCCGGTGACGTAGTGACCTTTGCGTTGAGTTTGACGTCTCTAACATTTGCTTTGGGCAGCTGTTGGCCTTCTGCTGCAGCCTGACGTCCCTAGGGCCCTGAACGCCGCACAACCTGGCATCCCGAGGGCCCTGAACGCAGCGCTGCCTGACGTGTGAGGCTCCCGGCAGGTGGTGCAGACTTCACCCAGTAACGTGACGGAGGCTCACAGAGGTCCAGTCACAGTGACGGAGGAGTGATAATCTCTGATGATTCAGGTGTTTCATGCTGCACCAGCTGAAGGCGGAGCTACGTCATCATGTTTTATTTATTGATAATATTTATATAATCTGAATCTGAAAAGTAACTAGAAACTAAAACTGTCAAATCAAATGGAAACACTCAACACGTGTACCTTCAAACAGGAGCACGTATACACATATACACATATACATATATACACACGTGTATATATGTGTGTGTATATATGTGTGTGTATATCTCCATGGAGAATGCCTGAGATAATCAGATTATTGACGATGCATCAGCTTCAACAGGTGAAGACAGTTCTTTAAGGAGAAACTGCGAGCTGGTGGAAACATCTGTTTGGACTCTGGATGGGAAACACATCTGGGGGGGTGTGACCCTTTAACTCCACGTCTCAGGAGGTTAAAAACCCTAAAAATAGAAGGTGTGTGTGCAGGAATGTCTGTGTGTGTGTGTGTTTAACGAGGCGAGGCGAGTTACAGGAACACTGATGGAAACAGAGGAGGGACAAAAAGGCTCCAAACACGCCAGGAATTCCCAGAATGCAGCAAGACAAAGAGGGAAGAGATGCTGAAACAGAAGAAAACACATAAACATACATTTACCGTTTCCATAGTAACAATCAATAAAGTAAAAGTAAAAGAAAGTTTCTGGTGATTATAAACGACAGGAAGTACGGACAAAACCACCAAAATAAGTGTCAGTAAGAAGCTGTTTTAAACTTTTATCAGCACTTTTAATCTCGAGGTTTCAGAACTTTCACTTCCTGCTCCTTCATCTTCATCAGTGTTGCACGTCTGATGATGATGATGATGATGATGATCCACCTCCTGGTCGTGAACACTGCACAGAGACTTGCTGTGCCCTGCGTTCTGTCTCTCAGGCAGAGCTTGCAGTTCGATCCCCGGCTCCTGCTGAAACCTCGGATGCTCACTCATGATCACATGTTATCAGTGGAGATCAGCAGAGGAAGCTACACCTGCTACACCTGCAGAAACACCTGAACCTGAGGGGGCCTGAGGGATCGACCCTGTGAACAGATCACCACTGATGGTGCAGATCCGTCACATCACAGGAGGAAGAAGTGCATTTACAGACACACATGCAAACTCAGAGCAGTAAGAAGTGTCCAGAAGAAAGAAGCAGCACTCTGACGTCACAGCTCCACGAGTGAACACTGCCCCCCCGCCGGACCTCCATGTGTAGACAACAAGACACACATCTGCTTCAGTCTGCTGTAATATAAGGTCGAAGGTCGCCGGACAGGAGCGCGCTAATGTCGGTTCGGAGCGAGGTCTCACTGTGATCGTTCTTCAGCGCACCACGTCAGGTTTAATGGGGCTGTCAGAGGAGGCTGAGGTGCGGTCGCCCAATAATTACCCTCACAACTGGGCATCAAACGCAGCTCCGACCTGCACCCACATGAACGAACCTACGCTCCGCTCTCACAAACACAAGAGCAACAGACCAGCAGTCGTTCCTGCTTCTGATCTGAATCTGTGGAGCTCACAACTTCTAATAATCCATCAGAACCTTTCTGGTTGTTCTTGACTGGATTCCTGGATTTCCCGCGTCAGGAACTCGAGTTAAAGAGACTTCACTTTGTTCTGTATTTGTTGTCTTGCTGTTTCTGCTCGTTCTGCTTGTTGTTGTTGTTCTGGTGGGTTCATCGTCACCTGGTTGCTGCTGAGCAGCCTCCCACAGTCTGCCACGTAGCTAGCTTGTAGCTAGCGCTAGCAGACTGCCAGCTTCTGTTGTGACAGAATCTGGTTCTAAAGGTTGATGCTCTGCTACATGATGATGATGATGAAGATGAAGATTATGATGAAGATGATGATGATGACGATGATGATGAAGATGATCTGGCTCATGTAGGAAGACACCTGAACCAAAGCGACAGCTGTTGCTGGTTCCAGGAGAGCGTTTGTCAGGTTCTTATGTGACTGTGGTCTCTGATGAAAATATCCTGAAGTGAACGATGCAGTCACTCGGCTCTGCAGCACGTTCTGATCTCATGTAGTAGAGAAACATGCAGCATCACAGTTAATTACAACTCTTTATAAAGAGCAGGAATGCACTGAAGCTCAGTACACGTGTACGTGCGACCACAGATCCGCCTGCAGGCACCGACACACTCTCATCTGTTGACTCCGTGTTCACTCCTTCACTCCTGTTGTGAAACAAACGCACCCACAACACGCGTTCCAGCACGCAGGGGGAATTCTGTGCCGGGATTGGTCGGCGGGGGCGGACAGGTGTGAGCGATGTGTGATGCGTTCAGACCACACAGAGCCGTCGCACTCACGCTTCACTGCAGGTTCCTCTTGTCAGTGTTTAGTGCTGTCGGTGTCTGCAGGCGAGCGGTAATTACACTGTTACCAGTAAAGAGCGTCTTTCATGTGGTGCGTACCTGTCTGCAGGTATGTCAGTCACACAGAGGTGGAGGAAGAACTCACATCCTAATACAACACTCTAGAAACCTTCACACCAGAAGCTGCAACCAGGAAACGTCTCCGCTTACACCATCAATAGTTGTCAATCAACTAATTGATTGAGCTGCAGCTGTAAAACCTGCTGTTTATAACAAACATCAGTTCAGAAAGTGTTGAATCTGTAAAGCTGTCAGATGCTGCAGCACAAACAGCTCAGCTACATTTCAAACTAATTACTGTTTCTTAATAAGAAGTCTAATCACACACGGCAGCTCCTGATTGGTCAATAATCTCACACCTGTAATACGTCTCACTAACGTTACCTGAAGATTTACAGACTCCGCTCCGAGTTCAAACAGCTGAGAGGAACCATGACAACATGCAGGAGGAGCTTGCTACGTCAGTCGGCCATCTTTGATGTTGCTGTCAGGATAACGTCAAGTCAAACATCTGGATGATCACAGAGAACAGCTAGCTGTGCTAATGCTAATGCTAATAATAATGCTAGGTGAGTAGGAACGACAGAGAGAGATGAGAATTAGATGCACTGAAGAGAGTCAGTCTGTACACCTGTAACCACGGTAACTGCACACAACCAAGATGGAGACTCCTGTAACCACGGTAACTGCACACAACCAAGATGGAGACTCCTGTGACCACGGTAACCAAGATGGAGACTCCTGTAACCATGGTAACTGCACACAACCAAGATGGCTGTAGCCTCAAAATGCTTAGATGACATCAAAACTAAAACTGCATTGATGAAAGCAGACCATAATGTTTTTTACTTTCTGTGACTAAAACTAAATAAAACTACATTTTTTAACCCGAACATTTCACATTTCAGTTTCCTGCCTCGACCGGCGTCTTGTGATGCATGATGGGGGATAAGTGGAGGAAGACGGTGACCGACCACAGCTGCACCACCGCAGACCAGTTCAGAGGCAGGAAGTGATGTCAGCAGAGTCTCTGCGTCTCCTAGCAACACAATAACATCGAGGTATTATAGGATGTTCAGCAGATGTTGACAGTCAGTTAACATGTTTGTCACACAGCTCGGTATATTTACATCTTTCTGGACAAATGTAACATCAATGAGATTATTAGAATATATTATATATTATATATCAGAACAGCCATGTTTGTAGTTTAAGTTATCGAGTTCTCTCAGGATCACGAGTTAATGATCTCTTTATCGGAGAAAGATAAAGCTTTAGCTTCACAAAGCCTCCTTTCTGACGTGTTGAATTGAAGCGTGGGCGTGAGAGCAGATATATATTCTAAATATTGCGATCACCAATGTGGCAACGCAGCTAGCAGCGTTGCCACGGCTACGGTCTCGTGCTAATGTGTCACGTACGAACAACAAAGTCAAGGTGACTTTTTTTATTCTTCCCCTTTGTGTTTATTCTGCAAACGAACCTGTGCAGGTGTACAACCTGTGTTGGTTCCCATGGAAACAACACTACAAGACCTGAGGGACGACCAGTTGTATCTGAATCACAGTCGTAATTCTTACTCGCGTATTAAAAAGTACTTTGATGATTTCATTTGAACTTTATTAAAATAGTAAAAGTTGATTCATTTCCTGGTTGCAGTTTCTCAAATGTGAAGATTTTATCTAATTTGAACTTTAAGTATTAAGTAGCATCAAGCTGGAGCGTCTTGGTAGCTGCATGGCTGCTGCAACGTCGCCGGTTCCAGCTGGATCAGCTGCACCGGGTCGGATCCAGTCTGGATCAGCTGCACCGGGTCGGGTTCAGCCTCGGGTGTTGACAGTCAGTAGATTAAACCAAAGTGTGAGAAAGATGAAGTACAAGAGGAGTTGTTCTTCCAGCAGGCGGGTCGAGGCTGCAGGATTAAAGATTAACAGCTGGTTCTCTGGAGCCAACATGAGGCCTGAGCTCCTGAGTCTCTGTGATTACTGCTTCTGATGTAGAGAATAAGAGACTTTGTTTGATCTGAGCAAATCTGCAGCCGCGAGTTTCACTCAGAAAAACCTCTGCAGTCGGCATCTTCAGCGTTTTTACACTTCTACATTTCAAAAGGCCCAAAATATTCACCTAAAACCTCCCTGTACGGATTCCAGTGGATCCAACAGTGCAAGATAAGCAAATATACCTGCCCCCCCCCACGGCTCCAGTCCTCGGGGTCCGAGGTGATTCAGAGAGTGCGAGGCCCGCCACGGGGGCAGGAAGTGGAGCAGGAGCCAATGGAGCGCTGATTTACAGGCTGATGAGTCGAGGAGCTCCTCTGGGACTGAAAGCTCTCCAAGACCGGGGAGGATTAGTTTCTTTCAGGAGGACTCGCTATAATTAGGCCTACATCTGTACTCTGGCTGCTCGGCATGCTGGGAGCAGTAATTTACTGATGTGTACTGGTATAAATTCACATGAGGCGTCCGGTGAAACAGCTCTGATGGAGCCAAAGTGGAGAGGCCTGGAAAACACTGGAATACTTCAGATTTTAGGAGAAATGAGAAGCCGTTATTTTAATGTTTTTAACAATTGCTGTGTTGACTGGCTGTTTTGGTAACCACTGGGATGTTGCTGCAATGTCATTTTAAAGCTGCACAAACACATTTTGGGTTAAAAACACAGAGAGACACGTATTTAACACAAAAACAAGGACTTTTATGGATCAGTCAGAATATTTAACGAGCGTTTCTTGGTCTGATTTTTCATTTCATTTTAAAAACACTCTGCTAGCATACAGGTAGCTAAATGTAGCTAATAATAATGTTGGATAAGCTAACTGTTCGTAACATCAACCGGATGTAGATACCTGACATTGATCAACCTAGCTGACTAACAGTTTGTGCTAAGCTAGGCTATACAGGTAGCTACATGCAGCTAATAATAATGTTGATTAATAACTAACTGTAGATACCTGACATGGATTGCAGCTATCCCCCACTTCCAGTGTTTGTGCTAAGCTAGGCTAAACACTTTCTGGTGTTACATTGGTTAACTACATACAGGTAGCTACATGCAGCTAATAATAATAACAACGTGGGATAAGCTAACGGTTTGTAACATCAACTAGCTATAAACTCCTAACGTTGATGTCAGTCGTTTTGTGGCTACACTGGCTAACAGTTTGTGCTAAGCTAGGCTAAACATGTCCTGGACACACAGATGAAACTGATCTGACTGGGTCTGGGACATTATAAATAGTTCCTGTAAATATGGAGTTTCACGCAGGACATTCGGCAGAGCTGTGAGTTAAGCAGCATGAGAAAGTGTGTGTGTTTGTGTGTAACAGCCATTTAAAAAAAATCCACCAATCAGGACGTCTCCAGCAGTCTGCCAGAGGCACTCGTCCATAATACGAGTCTGATTCTCAAACCTCTTTGAAATCATATTACAGCAATTTGCTTATTAACGCTGATCCCAAACCAAATGTTGCACATGCTGAGCAGGCGGAGGCTGCAGTGAATTACAGCCTGTGAATGTGGATAGTGTGTTCGCTCGCTGTGTGGTCTGTGACTCCGTTTGTGTTGTGGTGTTTTTTCTCAGACTATTGTTACCATTAAAGCTGAATCAAAGGATCCCTCTGTGTGTTTGCCTTGGACTCATTTCCATGAATATTTAAGCCTCTTTTGCTGCTTTGCTGCCTCGTTTGGTTTCATTCACAGTTTGCGAACGTGGTGAACTCGAGCAGAGGGTTCGAAGAAAACCTGCAGTATAAAAAGAGACCAGGTACATTTATAGATTTTAAATTTAAGGGGGGGGAATATGAAAACACAGCTACAGCCGACACGTGTTCCCGCTTCACAGTTATCCATCTTATGTGTCAGATAAAACATGTTGGTGAAAACACTGTCACCCAGTGACCTCCACATCTCCTGACGCCAGGATTTAATGGGAAGCAGCGGTGGAAGAAGTCCTACATTCAAAATCACACAAAAGTACAAGTAAAGTTCTCATTATGCAGAATCACATATATTATATTATTGGATTATGATTGATTATATATTGTTATATACTGCTGGGCAGCTAAATGTATAATAATACATCATAATCTGATTATAAAGAATCTTAATCTGTAGTGAAGTAAAATGCATATTTGCATCTGAAATGTAGTTCAGAAGAAGAACAAAGTAACATAATAAAAAGTAACTTGTACTGTATTAAAGTACAAGTACCTCAAACTTGAGTAAATGTACTTAGTTACTTTTCACCACTGGACACTACACCATTCATCGTGCAAATTAACCTCATAGACTTGAAAAAAGATTTGAAAAACGCAATTAAACCAATTACATTTTTATTTGGGGGGGGGGGGTCCCAAGATGTTAGGGGGGTTGCAAACCTCCTGAGACACCAGATCTTCCCTCAGAAGATGTCAGGAACATTTAAGATTGATAACATATGAAAGGGTAAGTTTTTAATAAAAAGATGAATACCATAATATAAATGTTGACTAAGATTTTAGTTTTTGTCGTTTCTTTTTGTTTCCTGTCTTGGCAGGACTGGGCCTCCGTACGTGTGTGGACTGTGCACGGAGAAGGTTTTCACACTCGCTGTATGATGTGAGTTTTGTGCAGCGGCGACTGCAGCGTGAGTTTGGCGTGCAGTGCTTCCAGAGTGGAAACTCCCACAGAGTTTAACAACTGCTCTGTGTTTGGACACAAACAGAATCACCACATTCATGCCCGAAGAAAATCTAGATAAAGTCCCGATGAAGAGTTCAGACTTCATCAGAGGCGTCAGGGTGAATTCCCCCGACCACAGGCTTCTCAAAAAAATCCAAATGAAGATCCTCCCTGTCCTGTTAGCTGCTACCTAAACGCACCCAACACACGGCTAACGGCCGTCTCTGAAGGACGATCGTCCAAAACCAGCGTCCGCCCTCAGAGGAGGAGGCTGTTCAACAGGCGCTGAATCACTGAACAGGAGAGCAAACTGGACTGAAATGTCCCCAAATATAGAACCAAAAAGAAATGTTGAGACGAAAGACGAAAGTTGTGGGAATTATAGGAAAGAAATAAAGACAAAGAGGAAAAATACTGAAAGTCCCTGAATTACATTTGTATTATTTTAACATGAAGGATCTCTGGCTGCCAAACGTCTTGGATTTAGATGAAGGTGTTTTATGGTATTATTGTTTTTTATATATATGTGTGTGTGTGTGTATATATATATATATATATACTGGTGTCTGTTGAGAACTCGTTACGCTTCCAGACGAGTCGTTCATTAAGACAAAGTGGTTTTAATAAGAGTTGTTGGGAAGGAGCTCAGACACTGACGATCCGATCCACATTACAGCTGATGTGGTTACAGAAGAACCACAGGCGTCCGTGATGATGTGAAATATAATTAAAGACGTGTAAGTTCTGGCTTGTACTTCAGATACTTCAGCGTGACTCGTGTTGGTCGCCTGAGGTTTGACCGATGCACTGATGTCCACCTGAATGGACACTTGGACGTCGTGTGTTTACTGAAGTTCACCAACGCTGTCGAGATGAACAAGTATCATGAATCAGGTTTCACCTCAAGCTGTGAGCTGCTGAACTCGCTGAGGAGAAACAGTGTTTCTGAGCTGAATGCTCTGCAGTGGAATAATCATCAGATGTTCCTCTAACGCTGCGTCTGTCTTCGGTCAGTCGGTGAAGTCGGACATCAAGCAGACGTGGAGGTCTTTCTGGAAACGCTCATCTGTTCCCATGATATTCACGCCTGGAAGAAATGAGTCCTTCAGAGTCTGGAATATTTGACACAGATTGGTTGGAATATGGACCGGGAACACACAAAGCAGCTGAATGGTGAACGGTGATCAATCAGTGGCTCAAGGGGTTGATAGGCTCCCCTGGCACTTAAGGATCAGGACGAATCTTTAAATGACTTCAGTGTGTAGAGATCAAAGATCACGCTGCTCTGTCCTGTCACATGTACGAGTTAGAAAAGACCGTCTCCTCTCCAGCAAACACCAGGAAATCCTGAATCCACTTCATCTGAACTCAACGTGTCTGATGAGGAGTTTCAGGTGCAGTCGAGACGTGATCGCAGGACCTGCAAACAGAACCACGAGGGGTTCTTCAGACCAAAACCACCAATCACCTACTGGATCAATCATTAACTGGATCAATCATTAACTGGATCAATCACCTCCTGTTCCTCCACTGTGGGTGTGCTGCACGTTTCAGCCTCTGGGGGCGCTGGACTTCAGAGGAGAAACACTGAACAGAGTGAAGTTGTTCCTTTTTCTTCCTTCTGCTCGTTGTCGCTTCCTCTGAGTTTGTTCTTCAGCGTCTCTGCAGCTCGTTTACGACCGTGAGGAAATCATTTCACTTCAGATGTTTTCTCTACTTAACACTTAGAACACGTGATGACACGACAACCCACCGGCTGGAATTACACCGACAACCACAGAGCTGCTCAGAGCCAAAAAATGTAGCATGGAAATCCATCCCACAAACATCAATTATTCACAGTTTAAAGATCATTATTCCCTGTTCCTGTGTAACGAGATCATATGAGATGCTGCATGCTCGCTTTAGAGCGTTTGAATTATGTTGCTATGGAAGCTCAATCCTGCCAGGAAAAAGAAAGACATGATAAAAATAGACTTGTGGTGAATTAAGTCATGAGATAATCCAGTTTTCGTTCCAGCTGGAGGCCTTTGCTGCACATCATTATGCAAAAAACTCTGAGGCAGTAAATCAAGTCAAGATAAGGTTTAATAATTCAAAACTAATAACAAATAAGTCTTGACTTATTGTGCTAAAATGATACAAAGTCAAAAGTGAAATGGTAACTGTTTCGACTTTGAATGGATTATTTACGGATAAAATGATGAAAGCAATTTAATAAATCAATAATTTAACTTAAATCAAAATTCTAACTTAATTTATGTCCTGCATAACTTTTCATGTGTATGTTTCTTTTCCTGGGCAGGAATGAGCTTCCATACACTTATTGATACCCTGTAATGCTTTGATACATTAGGTCAGTAGATCTTTAACTTATACATGAAAATTATCAATTTAATTTCTTTTCCTGGTACAAATGGGCTTCCATACTTTAGACTTTATTTTTAATTTTTTATTATGGCTAACATGTCGTGTATTTATTTCCACAGCTGTCTTCTTTCTGTCTTCTGATGTGTGTTTTCTCTCCTTTTGTCTCTAAATGTTTTATTTATTAAGTTTAATATCTTATTTCTCCCACATTTCCTATGACTGGAGGATCTTTGCGTCTGCGCACATGAAACTGTGATTCTGGCTGTAAAACCCTACAAACACACATCTGTGGTGTGTAATCCTGTTGACCACAGAAGAAGCTGGTGGCGGCCGTCCAGGCCCGGCCCGGCAGACTGGGAGCTCTGGGAATTTGGAAGGAGTTTCCCAGCGAAATGCGTCAGCTGGTGGGCCGGAGGGAACACGCCCTTCTGCAGCGACGGTTGCATCACGGCTGCTGTCAACATGAAACGAGACGCAGCCTGCAGCCCTGCTGAAGGTGTGGGCGGCGGCGGCGGCGTGACACATCCAAAATATCCACGCACCCTCGTTCCAGCTCCGGAAATAACACGATGCACGCCGCGCGGAGCTCCAGAGAACCACAAACCAAACAAAGCTTGTACATTTTTACTTTTCTTACGCATTGTTTGAGCCGAGAGGAAAGAGTGAAAGCGTGGAGCTGCAGAAATGGCAGCTGTATATTTAGACCAGATTAAAAATAGAGGCTCCGTCCTCTAAAATAAAACCTTGTGCGTCAGTCGCAGAGGAAACCCGGCAGCTACTGAGACCCACACAGGAACGCGTCCTCTGTAATCCACAAACACAAAGTGAGGCATCGCTGCACTTTCCCACCAGAGCAGCCGGAGTGGTGGCTGATGGGATACCTGGCGGCTGCTGCAGCAGCTCTGCAGGAGTCGAGACGTGCGACCGCAAGGTAACATGCATTCCTGCGAGCTGAGCGCAGAGCGGCGCTTTGAAGAGGGTCCGACCACAACAGAGCAGACCTCGGGGCTCAAACCAATCAGGCCTCTGTGGGGGTGAAACAACCCGAGCTCCCTGCAGAGAACACAGAAACACAGAAACACCTCGGGAACAGCGAGGCCTCCCAGAAACTCATCACGGACACGCTCACAAGATGCTCGTTAGTGAAGCACGTTAGCACTGCAGCGCTGGAACTGACTGCAGGAGACAAACCTCACCAGTAAAACATAAAAACACGACGAGGTGAACAACAAACAACGTCTGAACGTTTGCTGTTAATACATCCAATCTGCTATTAGCAGTTAGCAGTTAGCATTTAGCATTCGTCCAAAGTTTGATGCAAAGACAACGTGGCTGTTTCTGCTCTGCCCTCCTGATGATGAGGTTCGATTACGTTGACTTGGCTGCACTTAGAGACTGTTGATCAGGTTTCCCATTGATCAGCTGATCGGGGTTTCTGTAAACACACTGATGGACATTTGAAGCTCAGTCTTGTGGACGTGATGCAACGTGCGGAGCTGCAGGACTTGAAAGAAACCGCTGATTTATCGGCTCAGACAGCTCAGCATGAGTTCACCGTCTGACCTAAACTGCAGCATTAAACTCATCCAGTTTAACTATTGGGGGGGGGGCATGTCAACATGCCTGGTGGTGCCAGATGCTGGAGCCTCACCTTCCCTGATTGTCTCAGAGTTTGGCGACGCCGGGTTCCTGCCTGCCGGCATGAATCTTCTTCATCGTCGTCATCGTCTTCGTCGTCGTCGTCCTGCAGCCGAGACGAACATTTACTGTTTATATCTGCAGTTACTTTGTACATTCAGATCAATAATACAACATATCAATACACGGTCATTGGGACTTTATTGATCTGATCAGCAGCTTTACAACACGAAGCATCATTAGAATCATTTCAGCTTCTGTTCTGCAGCAACTTTCACTCTTTCACTTCTTTAAGTTCTTTAAGTGTATTTTCATGCAGATACGCCGCTGCCTGAGAGACAGACAGGGACACAGAGAGACAGACAGGAACACAGAGAGACAGACAGGAACCCCTCCCCCCCACTTCAGTCTCTGCCCACCCACCTTCCCCAATTACCCCCCCCCCCCTCCAGCTCTGCATGGCGAGACAATGTAATTATGAGAAAATGCTGCTTTCATCAGCTGGCGGAGCTCCGAGGCCTCTACACACACACACATCACCGTCTCCATGGTAACAACAGAACATCTATAATATTATCATTTCTTTACCAAACGTGCAGGTTAATCGATAATAATGTCAGGCCATTACAATAAGATAATAATCGATAAGATAATAACAAGTGGTCGTTATTAATGTTTTAGACAAATAAACAGCATTAATATTTACATATTAATAAAGTACCTGAAAACGTCAGGATATTGACGCCTGAGGTTTGGGGGCGGAGCTTAGCGGCGTGATTTAGCGTCCTGCAGCTTTAAGAGCTTGATGTTTGTAAACAGATGATTTTCTCACGCTGATCATAAAATCAATTCTCTATAACTCAGAAACCCTTTAGAAATGAGTATTTCCTGTCGCTTGAAGTGACTTTTGAAACGCAGTAATATTTATGGCGGTTTGAATCCCGGAGTGTCTGCAGACAATGAGCCATTTATTGATGAGAAAACCATAAACAAGCAGCGCGTCTGTAGAAATACTTTGGATCGCAGCACTTTGAGTGACTCATGGAAATATCCCGAGTATGGATGGGAAAAATAACACACAACAAAGGGAGTAATTCAGCATCGAAAGAAGGGGGGGGGGCGAAAATGCACAACAGATGGAGACTGTAATCAATACTGCAGCCCGGATTCACAGCCCAGAGGAGAACCGCAGATCCACTCTCTCAGGGCGGATCTCCTCAGTGATCGGCTGCCGGCTGATAAGATAATGATCAATACGATGAGTCGGTTCTAAATTTATGCTTTAATTAACGTCAGATTTGGGTTATTTGCACCCAAAAACAACCAGAAAACCCATTAAATCCCATTAAAACCCCTGTAATATGTAACGATCCACTACTGTGGGGATAAGTAAGTCCGGTTCGGGGGGCGGTCTGGTGGATTATCCATCCCATCAGCGGCAGTTAGCGGTTGCTAGGAGCAGCTAACTTTCTTTAAACGTCTCTTATTTGTGACGCTTGTCGTGGATGTAGCTCGGCAGCTAGCTAGCTTCTCCAGGTGATCCAAAGCTCTTTCTTGTTGGTAATAATCAGGATTAAACACCCACATCTCTTCCATGACCTGAGTGTAAAGTTATTATTCCAGACAGGACTGTTGTACAGATCTGGATCGTCCAGGTTTCCTGCACCATCAGTGCCGTCGTCTCTTTACCTAATGACTTGTCTCCAGTGTCCGAGGGACATATGGAGAAACGCTGAACGAGCTTCCTTCCTCCTCTCTCCTCCCTCTTCACTTCCCTTCATTTTAAAACACTTTACAACCCCAGAGTCACAACAAGGAAGTGCGTATCAGTTCCACAGCATGGTGTTAATCACACCTCCCCTTCTTCTTCTTCTGCAGACGCCGCTGACCCACGTGAAGACAAACAGGAAGCAGGTTCTTCACGTGTCCACCTGGATCCACAAAGTGCTAAACCGACGTCTGAGTGAGTATCCATATTGTCTTTCTGGACAGACGAAACATAACGACAGTTAAATTGATACACGGGGGAAGTGCTGGAATATCTAATGAACTTTTCAGAAGAAGTAAATCACTCTGAATGAAGGAAGATACCGTCTGCACGTCCAGACGAGCAGATCCAAATAGGAAACTTCAGAACTGCAACACATTAGCATGGTGTTTGTTAGGGGTTAGCATTAAGTCTAAGTATTACATATCACCAGGTCATAATTATTATTTTCCTTTTTACAACTTCAGGAACTTTTACACCAAGTTTCACAAATTCTTTTCATCTGAACATAAGAATCAGCTCAACTGGACTTAAAGCAAGAATACAGTTTTCATAGGTTGTCATTGTTTTCCACTTTCAGAACCAGAGGAATCGGCTCTTTCACTCCTACTACACTACCCACAATGAGCTGGGAATGAGATTCATGTGTGTTGTGCTAGCTAGCGGCTAACGTAGCTAACGAGAGTCATCTCACTTCTTCTTCTTCTCAAACTGGACAGAAAAGCATCCGATCTTTTCTGTTTCTGGGAATAAGAAACCTTCACATCATTAATCACAGCTGGTTTCCTTTATTACTTCTTGAAACATACCTGCTGCAACGCGGCTACCTGGCCGCAGGTGAACCCACAGCAGAGTCGGGATTCGGTCGGCAGTCGTGGGGTTTTATCTCCTGGCTGATGGAGCGTCGGGGGAAAAAGAAGGACAGCGCATTAGTAAATCCTCACTAAGCTCCTTTCTTCGAGGAATCCACTTTTGGAGAAAACCTGACACAGATCTTCCATTACCACGCTGGCACATGAAGCCGGCAGCGAAGAAGGAAGTGAGACTAATTATTTCCTGAGTGGAAGTCAAAGTTTTTCTCTGAGTGTGGAGGCTGCAGAACTGAGAGCTGTGGATCAAACCCCACCTGAGACTCATCGATTCAGTTCAGTATTCATATATCACATCACAGTTCTCTCAGGACTCTTGTTCATATAGAACAACTCTTATATCTACAGAGACACAACAGTTCCACCAGGAGAGACACAACAGTCCCACCAGGAGACACCAGGAGACACAACAGTCCCACCAGGAGACACCAGGAGACACAACAGTCCCACCAGGAGACACAACCGTCCCCCCCGGAGACCCCAGGAGACACAACAGGCCGCGCGGGGGG
>JAVQJL010013473.1:0-23386 GCA_036024295.1 Nannoperca obscura
TCTTTGTGTGTGTGGAAGTTGGTCTCGACCGGCTCCATGTGATTGAGTGCCCTGAGATAACTTTGTTATGATATGGCGCTATATAAATAAAATTGAATTGAATTGAATTGAATTAACAACTTGTTGCGGCCTCAAAGTTGCCAAAAATGTATTTAGCACAAGTGTCCCATTTGGACTGGATTTATTTCTTTATGGAAGGTGGGAGATTGTCTGAGCTGGTCACTGATTTTAATCCAGTCCGCATGTATGTGGGTAAATATTCACCCCCATCCTAGTAATAGTTACAGCTGCAAATACAGACAGATTTTCATCAAACCCACTGGTCCTCCTGTAATTTATATTATAATATTATATATATATATATATATATATATATAATATAATCCGGATCGACATCTTTTCAAGTTTTAAAGAGCCGCTTGTCCTTCTGCTTTTCAGTGTAAAGTTTTTGTGTGAAAATGTGAAAAGTCAAAATATATTTTGCTAATCTCAAAGACGTACAGTACTTGGGAACCAATATGATGATATGATAAAAGCCATCAGGAGGGCAGGAGACAGTGAAAACACATCAAATGGGTTACAGCTACAGGAGGTAGCGGTGTTCTCTTTATTCTAGTCCTGCTGAATGTCGGTGTGTATTACAGACCACATACTGTAATTTAACTATTGTTAAAATGCCATCGAGCCAGCGAGTTTTCTTTTGTTTTAACAGTCTGCGGTGATTTGTTCCTTGTTAGCTCCCCTCGCTCTCACCGCTTGTTGCTGCTATCATGAACCTCCTTCCATCCTCTGCAGCTTCTCTGTGACATGGGACATTTAGACAAACTTGAATCTATGTTGTTTGGACAGTGTTTCCCATTAAATGGTCCTCCCTTTATATTCACACATGGTGCATTTCCAGTCCCAGAGCAATTATACACATGACTACACTTGGAGCCAAAGGAACAGGCTGAATCTTTATCACCAGCCAAAGAGCAGCAGCACTGTGACACCTACTGAGCAGCCTCTGTGCTCGTGTCTGCGTTCGCTTACAAAGAAAAGGGAATATTACTTTCTTCTAATCAAATGACCACGACTCGGACAGGAAACGTTAACATAGAGGTCAATTAACATTTTGCATTCTTTGCAAAATCACTCCACTGTAAAAGAGCATTTTTCACTACAACTCAAGGTTAGTATTAACAGAGGTTCAGAAACATCACCTAATAGATCTAGATAATAATGCATAAAAGACATATAGAGTGACAATGACAAGTGAACAAGGGAGAGCCAAGGTTGGGTTAGATGCTTTTCCAGCAGCTACTGTCACTTAATGCAATCTGTCATTGAGTGTTTCTTTTATCAGCTTTGCTGAAAAGTTAACTATCCATATTGTGAGATAAACAAAATTGCACAAACAATTTGTAAACATAAAAAACAAACTACAGCTTGTATGAAAAATGAATGGTATGTTTTTTTCTCTGTATCCATTATATACACCACGTTTGTCCAGACCAAAATATCTAAACAGCCATTGGATGAATTGTTATAAAATGTTGTGCTGATATTCATCGTCCCCAATGGATGAATACTTTGATGATCACCTGACTGTCATCTAATGCCCTCAGCAGTGGCACTTGTCCCACCTCGACAACCTCAACATTTGCTAGATGGGTAGGTACAAATGTTAGCATGCTAAAACTCAACACTATGGTGATGAACATGTGGGGAAAATGACACCCGCTAAACATCAGCAAACAAAGTACAACCTCACAGAGTAGACTGTAGACTCTTAGTCCTGTTAAATAAATCATCTTGTCTAGACAAATTGAATGACCAGCATGACGTGCTGTTAAGTAAGGTGATGTTCCAAGACAGGACTCATAGTAGTCAAATGTCAGTGTTATATTGAATGAGATTTTCTATCGTCTGGAAGCTCAGACCCTGAGGGAAATATCACTTGCGATACTTGCTGGTGACCAAAAAACACCCAATATTAATTTAAATGCTCAATTTTACTGCAAACTTAAATTAACAACAGACACTGACTTGGTGACTCTTTGTTTGCCTTTTACATTCAACTATGGGATTTAAAATGTAACAATGTCCCCTAACATTTCAATAGCCAGGTTGTTCATTTTCCTCTTCCTCTCTCCGGACTTCCCCTCTCCAGTCTGGATATCCGATATCCGATATCAGGATATTAGTGAAAGGTCTCCAAATCAAACAGGACCAACAGAGTCTTTCAGGACCAGGACAAAACTGCACTGAAATGAGTGGCATCCCCCTTTAACAGTCACCCCTTCTTTATATTTCCAGGTCTAAGCAGTGTCGAAAAACCTGGCAGCAGCTAAGATGAAGGCAGGACGTTTGAAGATGAGGAAAGATGTTTGAGCCCGCACCCTCTTTTCAGTATCCCAGTGGGGGAGTGTACATGGGAAGGCGAGTCATGTATTATTTAGAGTCAGATCTGCCTTTGTGCTTGATCAGGGCTTGATTGATAGAGGCTGTGACTGGTGGTTTCTTTCCCCGTGTAAGAATATGAGTGTCTGCTCAGGAATGAAGGTGAACTTGTGACCTCCACACAGAACTCGCTCGATACCTGCACGCATTGAATGCAAAGTGCAGTAAATGCATTACACTCCTCTGTTGTCATGTGCATGGACAGGACATGACATCAGAATATTTGGGAAACATTACTCTATTGCATTGCATTATTGGACAGCTATGGTATAACCTGCAGTCCTGCAGGACTAATAAACCCGAGCACATGAGTATTGGTAATGTGTCAAGACCACAGGGAGCTAGCCAGTCCCTAATTAGAGTGGAAACTCCACGCGGTGTGCTCAACCGCTGCTCAGCAAACGAGCCACAGCTGATATGCTCTTCAAGTCATTAGCAGCTCTGATTTGTAGCCACAGCACCTTGTTAATAGAGCAGGAGCTCGTAATCCCAAGACTAGATGCTCTGCTGCTTGTGGAGCAGTTCCTTTAGTCCAAAGTGGAATATCAGTTTAGTTTATAAGTGTGTAATTACTGTATCAGACTGAATTAGCATACTCATCACTGTTTACAATGCTGCTGATGGCGTCATGTACACCAATGGAACAAAGGGGGATAATGACTGTGACACTACTCGGCATCTTTGCATTACCAGATAAGACTCAATAAACCCCGTTTGGATAGAAATCCAAAAATTCTGCCTCTGGTTGCCTGTAATCAGTGTGTTACACATTTCACATGGCACTACACAGTAAAAACATCCAGCAGGAATATTGAAATTGATAGAAGTGAATGTGGAAACCAGTAAGAGAACACGGCTTCTTCCTTGATTCACCTCAACTGTGTTTTTTCGTGAAGGTAGTGCACTAAAATAAAATATATATCAAAATTTAAAGAATTAAAGAGAAGATTTCTTCCACTAATGTTACATCCTCCTCCCCAAAATATGTCCTATATCTTGTACCGTTTTGACAATTAAGCAATTTGTGCAATTTTGCAAAGTGTTTATCTTTTTGTGAGTTTGCACGTTCTGCGTACATTTCCAACAGGTAATGCAGGTTCCCGAGGTGCAGGTTAGGTTAACTAAGGTTAACTTAGGTTAACATCAAGCTTCAAGTCTGACAATGTTATAGGATTGAAATGCTAAATTCATAAACCTCTTTCTTTCTCTTTATATACCATATTACATTTTATCTTTTTGTACTTTAATGATTTCACCCTATTGGGCAATTAAAAAGACATGCGTATTCATATTTCGTTTAAGTGCTTTTCTGTAAGGGGCCTTGTCTGTCTCAGTTGGTCTAGATTCATAACCCCCCCCCCCCACACACACACACACACACACACACTCACATTTTATTTAAGGTCATATGTTGGTTTAATTCATTTTTACAGTAACTCACAGACAATCAGGGAGCCATGCATAAGTGCTGTGAATGGACAAAGGCTGCCATACCAGGCAGGCCACATTTGAATAACAAATGCAAACAAAAAAGAAGGTTAACCTTCAAGCTGGAGTGTACATTGATTCAGTGTTAAATATGCATTCAGAAGATTTATTATCCTGCGCTGATAGGTCTGTGAAGTTGGACAAATGCCACCAAAAGACGGTTTATCCTGCTCCCCCCCCCCCCCCCTTGTCAACGCTAGGATCTACAATCAAGATAATCCATCATCGTGGCACATAATGCAAAAAAAGATATTAAACTCACTCTGAGAAAATGTAGTAGTGAAGGTTAAAAAAAGGAGAAGACTGCAGGTGACGCACCTTCAAGCCTGACAATCAGAATAAATATTCATTCATAGTCTGAGGGACCAAGTGCTTTTTTTATTTACTGAAACTGGTGAAAAAAGTGTATAAATTTGTCCTAAAAGACGACATGCTGCACTGAAGAACGGCATGCAAATCATTATTGTAATAACACTGATGAATGTTTATTTTATTACAACAATGTCAGCCGGTTTATCTACTGTGCATGTACTGAAAGCAATCATCATAAGTCCCATAGTCTGTATATTGGCGTGAGGATTGAATCCACTGATCATACACAAATGTTGTACTGCTAAAATAAAGTGAAATAAATAAAAAAGAGATAATGTGTTCTGCAAAGTTCAAAGGTGCTAAAACAAGCAGATGCTCAGTACAAGAGCACAGATGGCAAGGCAGGAAAGGAAGAGTTCAAACAAGAAGGAATGAGGAGAGGCAAGACAAGCCGCAGAAAGGTCAGAATCATACACAACATACTGCTGGGTGTGTTTTCAGTTACAGGTACAGAGTAGAGCTTAATTTACTGTAACACCTTTTACAGTAGAATTTTGAAATTGTCTACTGTCTGATTAATGACTAGTTTTCTTCAGCAGGGTGGAAGAAGCAGGCTTTGAACCACCACATTACACTAAAACGCTTCATTAAATTTGAATTGATTAAATTATTTTATGTGAGTTAGCAGCGTGACAAATACCATCAATTTGACAGAAGAAGAATAATTTTGGATACATTGGAGCTTTTATACAATTTACATTTACCAAAATACTTAAATGGATAATGAAACGTGCAAAGCAAACCGAAATTTCTAATCTTACTGATTATTTTTATGTAGCTGTGGTTGTGGAAGAACCTTGATCTGGCTGATTTAATTATAGGCCAATATTAGCCTGCTGTTTAGTATATTCACTTCTTTTAGAAGACTAGATAGATAGATAGACTGAGTGTAACAAAATCCATTTACCACCCTGTAGAGTCTGATGTCAGCTATTTTGCTTTTGCAATGTGGACAAAGTCGCACACTGGAGTGTTGATTCTCAGTGGGATCAGCAGCGTTGTCAGCCCGTCATTTGATTGGGGGATGATTGGGGATGAAAACTAAAAGATCCACAATGAAACCCTAATACAGCTGTAACGTATATAAACACAATGCTCCAAACAGCCATCAGTAGTACTGAGTATGGATGTCTTCCTTTGTCACTACAGTGGCAGCCAGTAGCAGGAGTCTAGAGTCTATATGAGGGAGAAACATCCTATATTGTGGACGTGTATTGCTTTTGCCAGCAACAGCAGCAAAAGAAGCTAAGAAAAGAGACTTCACAGTGCCCACCAGTGTTTAATTAACTTGTGATCTTAAGGAAGTGCAGAAACTCAGAATCTCAACAATTATCAATGTAAAAGATCCTAAATTCAGTTATGTGAGAACTTGTTTTTACATCATGCAATAAAAATAATACTTTATCTTAAACATTTCTGCCTATTAGCAGTAGGGCTGAAATGATTATCGATTTTGATAACTGATATGTTGTTTCAGTCATTTTTCAAGCAAAGGTAGTAAGAAAAGGCAAACAAGACATTTACACACATCTAAAGATTAACAGTTAATGTAAAAAATGATGGAAATAATCATTAGTTGCAGCCCTAACGTTTAGTATAATGTTGTTATCATAACACAAATGAAGACATGGCCCTGAACAATTAACTTGCTTTGGTCTTTTGTCCAAACCCTTTACAGTGTCCGGGTTTATGAGGTCTTTGTAGCCAGAGAACATTCAAAGAAATGCTACCCTTGTTTCTTTATTTGTGTGTTTGAAAAGTATATTTAAAACATTTAAAAGTCCTAAATGTGGCTCTGAAACTTTTCAGAAAGACATACAAGCACCACACCAAACGCCACTCTTGTAGAGTGACACCGATTTATAACAGACAAACTGTAGTATTTCCTGTTTAGGAAGCAAAAATATACAGATCTATCACTTGGTTAACATTATTGTTACAGATTATTATAGAGAGTATGTAACATTTAAGCTTCATGTTGTTTTTAAATGCACACAAACCATCAATGCACAAGTCATCATCAGTGTGTGTGTGTGTGTGTGTGTGTGTGTGTGTGTGTGAGACTCCCAGAAAATGGCATCTGTGATTATTCATATCATTCAGAGGAGTGATTAAATATTCCTTATACCCTCAGAGCAGCGAAACAAATGAACCACGGCTACGTTCTAACAGGAGCTGACAGATCTTTTAAATAATGTTTATTTATTAACGGTAACATTTACCAGCCTTCGCATGGTCCCTCTGGCATGTCACCTCCTCTGCATGATGACCTGCAGCGTCTCCTCGGCTGGCATTTCCTTTTTACTTTGTAAAACTTTGCAGAACTTTTGCGTTGTGCTTGTCAGGGCTTTTCTCCCCTTCAGTTCATCTTTAGATACGAACAAGAAAGATAAGGGGAGAGGGTGAAACAAAGGAAGGAGACGCGGTAAAGACGTCGTACACAAGCAGGGGAAAGAAACAGAGAAGTGTAATATAACATTTGCCTTGTTTTATGAAAGAGGATGTTGAGATACTCCTTGTAGTTAAAAGTTTAAAATGTTTTAAGGTTTAAATTATAACAATGGCGAACAACTACATGTTTAATGACACAACTAAGCAATGTAAATAAAAGGGCAATCTAAATTGCAATTCAAACGTATGAATTAATAAAGGAATCTATGAACATATTAATTTTTCATCTGCATGGAGATACATTATTCACCGCTTTCTCTTTCCCAGACATCCAAGCTGGGGAAATTATTATACTTCAATTAATACAAAGTCTACTCTTACCATTGCAAAACCAAACACAGGATTTTACTTTCAAGGAACGTCAGCCCTACTTAAGGGTCAAAGGTATAATTTTGCAAGTTTAAACCAGTATAAAAGCACAGCAGCAGCAGCCACAGGATGATACACATGAAGCCTGTTTGTTGCAGCGGTGAAGGAAAACGGATTGTAACATTACTCTCGCTAACATTAGGCTTTAATTCGAAAAACGTCAAAGACAAAAAGAAAAGGATTGTTTGTCGTTGAAGCTGCTGCATCAATTCAAAGGGAAACCGGCAGGTAAAGCATCCAGCCTGTGTCTGAACAGACTGTTTGTCACTGTTGTTTATTTTCTCTTTATATTATACATTTTCTCTCACTGTTTGTCTTTTAATTTTACATTCACTGTCTGTTCTTGCATCAGTGTTGCTGAGTGCCTACGTACTTCAAATTAGTGATGTTTTCATGATAGTGTTTAAGCTACTGCAGCTAGATAACTGTAAAATTTGCAATTTTTTGTGGTTTAGCTTCCTTTTTTAATCGTTTCTTTACTAAACTTTTTACAAAGTATTTCTTCAGAGCCAGAGTGCTGCAGTGTACATGCATTACTTCAAGCAGCAGAAATATTTCCTGTTCCTGTCAGTGTTGTTGTACATTTTGTCTAATTTGTGTCGTGCTGTTGTAACGTTAGAGAGACGTCACCTACATTAATATCCGTGTGACTCTGATGTCTGTACAGATGTAGTTCAAGTGTTAATAATAGGGCGCGTTTGCTTTGCTGTGATTTCAATACATAATTTTCATAAATGTTACTCTAATGAAGTCAGGTTGCATACGAAGCAACTCTTATGAATACACATGAAGAGTGAAACAAAGAGAGCAGAAATCATTTGAATAGTTACATTAGAATTGTATATTCTTTTCTATTAAATATGGTAAACACTGCCTGGGCCTGTTTATTTTTTTTAAAATCCATTTACACACACTGACATGTTTAAGACTAACAGATATGACAATGCCCTCTTGTAAAATGGCATTAATAAACATGTGTAACATTAAAACAGACTGGGGGTTTGTGGTTCAGCAGAACGGAACAACAAACATTTTTATTGCACCGTTGAGACACGCTGGATGGAGATTCAGAGGTTTAAGGCCGCGTGAAGGACATGAAAACAAAACGCTGTAAAAAAAAAAAATTGTTAAAGTTACTGTTTTCTGGTCAAATTGGGAGTTAATGAATTCTGTTTTTCTGAGAAAAATAGGCAACCAAAAAAAGTATAAAAGAATAATAAATACATTTCAGAACAAACAAAACTTTTGCAAAAATGACTCAAAATTAGGGTGCAAATATGCTAAACAATTGTTGGTGCTTTATTCAAATAAACTATTTAATTAATATATGGTCACTTTTCTTCTGAGAAAAAAAAACTTTTTGTAGTCTCGATCCTGTGTATTATACTATAGGTTCTTTAATTAAGGGAAGCTGTTTAAGTATTTTGCACCACAGAGTTTTGATAAATAATGATTACACAGTATAATTAAATAATTTAAAAGTAATATAAACATTTTCAAATCTAAAATCAAGAAAATAAGAGACAAGTAATAAAATGAAATAAAATAATTACATTTAGAAGTATGTAAAGTTACGTTTCATTTCATTTCATCTTCTTCTCGCTTTGTCAGATAAAGGTGGGGACTGACGCTGTTCAGATGGGGACAGATAGGTACGGGACAGAAACCTCCACTGGCTTTGAAGCCATGATGCCCGCCTCACCAACGCCCTGTGTTACAACACTGCATAAGCAATGATATGCAAGAGGCATAAATATTCATGACCAAATCCATCGGCTGTTTGTACTGTAGCCTTAATTAATTGCTGGAGGGGAAGCTATACCCAAATAAGGAGCTGAAGTGCTCGCTGCTGAAACACAGCAATCCCAAAGGAAGCATTAAAAAGTGAGAAAATCGTGACTAGTGGGTGCTAACACAGCATTGATCTTTTAAAACAGCATGGGATTTACGTACTGAAAGATTTTATTTTACAACTAACTGACACGTACAACAATAATGTAAGTGGAAAACGCAACAAAGCAGCTGGAGCTCTCTAATACCTGATAGGTTACCCAGTCTTGAGCGTAAACCCTTCTTTGTTTAGGATTGATATATATATATATATATATATATATATATATATATATATATATATATATGTCACGGATATATGTGACAATAAAACTGTGTGAATATTCAAGAGGAAGGATGGTTGAAGAGTCCCAATCATCTCCTACACAGTTGCTCTGGCAGTCAAAAGAGGGCCGCTGAGAGGAGTTTCACTGTGAAAGACATTAGCATGCCTTTGAAACAAGAGACCTTGAGTATGAACAAGGGCTATCCATACACATACAGGTAGAGATGAGACACACTTTGGAATGTAATTTATATGCACAAACTGAGGTGTGAGGCCAGAGCATGTTAGAGGGGCAGAAAGGATCCGCTCACTTCAGGTGTAGCTTTCACCGGCCAACAATGTAATACCCGTTTTTATACTGCCAGTGCCTCTTTACACCCCAGCGAGTTCCTCTGAACTTACAGACTCCATTGAAACTGAAAAGATAGAATAAAAATAATTGGATGCTCTGCTTGTAATTTTTTCATGTTTCCTCTGCAATATTGAAGAAAGACGTCATTAAACTGATTTTGTTCGGTGTTTGAAGTTGCGCTCCAATAAAAGTGTTGATTTTCAACTGTTTTGTTTGATGACCTGAGTTACTTTTTGTGCCACTGCCACCGGTGACCTATGTGCTCAACTCTCTGAATTATGCATGGTGATTATACCACGTAGTCCTCTGAATTGTAAATTCTCACAATTATACAGCCCATTGTCTATTCATTATTTCAAAACGAATGGGAAATTATGTAAAACTATCTCTAAAGAGGAAAGCAGCGTGTAATATGACTTGCCATATTGTTCATGCAATTCAAATACTTTGCTTTTTCTGAGAGTTGAAAGTAATCAGATTTAAATGAAATCTGACTTGCGTGTCATGCGGGATTATGATACATTTGGAAGAAAAGCTATGATAACTACACTTCGTGCCAATAGGTGAGAGCACTCAGGCAAAGAGTGTTTTCCAATTAACTTAAACCTCCCTCAAGGTTAAATATACAAGCGTTGACTGAGAGTCGAACTTATCTTCTTCTTCGTCTTCTTCTCGACCAGACGGGCGAAGGACTTCAACGTGTCCCACATCGTCTCTCTGCTTCTCTGTAGAAGCTTCCTGATCCAATGCACACACATACGCACATCGTATATTTACATAGATGCCAAAGCAACTATATACTCATATATTTTTATGTTTCATTCATCAGTAAACAAAAAAAAAGTCTAGTTTGACACACATTCCACGTTCAGCCTCAGATCCTGCGATCAAACTCTGTGAGCAGTCGCTGTGTCTAGACTTAAAACTAAATGTGCATGTGCTGTCAGGGACCCCAAACTCTAAAGTGCCTTCCTGTTGAAATCCGTTGAAATTCATCATTGACTTCCTTTAAATCTTCAATAACAACATTTTTTTAATAAACTTGTATTTCTGCAGCTCTGTCACTTTTAAAGTTCCCCTCCACTTAAAAATGAGTTGTTCCTTGACTGTTTGACCTGTGCTGTGCAGAATGATGTTGTTAGTATGTTTTAACATTCATCTGCTGCAGGAGGACAGTTTCTCTGTGCTACTCTGGAAGCCAATGGTCCAATATTCAACGTATACAACTGTGATGTGGACACTTTAAACCTCCAGGTCACAAACACTGAGTTTATACTTTCCAGTGAAGTAGGAGACATCTTGGGTCCAGTGTTTCATTGAAATGATGAATATTTGCATACTTATAGATTCTGGACTTTTTATTGAGGTAGAAGGAGCAGAATTTTCTAACAAGGTAATTGAACTTTTGTTGTGGAAAAAACACCTCAGACATACATTTTTATGTTAAGTATTATGTAACTTTAGTTCGAATAAATAAAATAATAAAGGTTATTATTAAGATTTTAGTTTTTGACTCATAGTTCTATTCTGTTCTGTTCCCAGATGTTTTCACACGTTACTTTTATTATGGCTCTAATTGTCTTTTTCGATCCCTCTATGAAGGTGCAGATTTGAGTTCTTATTGTAAAGTACAGTATCTTGCGTGGCTTTGCTTTGGTTGCTTTATGTACAGACTATAAGGAACCTGCATTGAGACCGCTGCTTCTTGTCCCTCCTCCTCCTCCTCCTCCTCCTCCTCTGGAAGTGTTACCCTCTCATCCTCTATCTCCCCTCATCCACAATTCTCCTCCTCACCTCCTGCTGCACTCCATCCCTCTGCTGAGCACAGGTATTTGTTTAGGAATCTCTCGGTGGAAATTATACTCCATCTCCGGCGCTCCCTATCAACACACAATTATCATGGGCAATCATGCAGAACAGTGATAAATTCAGCTGGGACTCTGAAGACATTACTGACTGCAAGGCCTGGCTTCTTCTGGAGGTAGCCTGTTCCGCACTTGCATTCAACCCCTCTCTCTCTCTCTCTCTTTCTCTCTCTCTCTCTCTCTGTCCCTCTCACTTGAATATGGATAGAGAAATGATTAAACCTTTTTTTTTTATCTTATTATGATTTCATTTAAACCAGGAAGTCCACCAGATAAGAAATCTCTTTCCTAGGGGAGACTTGGCTGAAAGGACCACTCCAACCTGAAACAGGACAAATCCTGGTGATCTTATCTCCCAATTTATTAGCATCTGCCAACCTCTGTGGCCTCTTCTTTTGACCTGCAGTGGTTTACCTCGGCGTAGCTTCTCATATGGCTGAGATGAGGTTTGGTGCGGCTACTCGCTCAGTGTGTGGACAGCAATTTGAAATTTAAGGAATTTGGAAGTGTGAAATTTCCATCCTAAAGTGTCGTCTGAAATAGACAAAGTCAGTCTCACAAAGCAATCAATGCCTTACATTGTGTCGCTCCCTCCTGCATTCTGAGGCACACTACAGATGCATTTCCCTGTGTATGATAAGTATATTATAAAGCTGGAAAGGCACAGAGTTGATACAGACACATGAGAGTCGACACGGGAGTCCATTCAGATCCTGATCAAATGCTCCATTCATGAGTGAAATTACCATCCGTCTGTCAGCCAAGGTGTGAATTCTTTCATCTACAGATCCTACCTCTGAAGTTGTGATTAAATGCATAACGCCACATACACTCCACATAGACTCTAGATAAGCAAAACAGGATTTCTGCTTCTCACAGTGTAGGTTGATGTGTAAATGAAGTGAGACAACAGTGCCCTCTTGTGGTCTTTTAGTGTATTTTATTTTTTTTACCGCCCTTTGTTGCAATGATCCCATTTCATGGAGAAATTGCCAGTAAAAATAATTATATTCCATGTGCAAAATGTGTTCTTGTGATTCCTCATAGCGGTTAGTCTGATATTTATGTCCCTAGAATTTTTGACACCAAAGCTCGCCTTCACCTGATCATTTATTGTTAAACAGATCACAGAAAACATTTATTTGGACAGATACGAGGAAACGAGAATCTCACAACACACCTAACAACTCACAGAAGAACCAGGCTGATGGGGGGAAAAAGCATGTACATCAAAAAGTTACCTACATTCAACATAGAAAGCTAATCATGCTTCAAGCTCCACTTATAAACAGAATAAACTGCTGAACCAAGAAAATTATGACCAAATAACAGCAGTGTTTCAAGCTATTTACAAAAACAATAAAATACTACTGGAGATAAAACTAAGCATGATAAACTCAGTGACATGACATACAAATACTTCTTTATATTAGAACTCTGATGATAATCTACATGTTTTATTGTCAATGAATTGACCCTATTAACAAATTAGCCAAATGTGCCAAACCTTGATACAGATTATCATCGGCGCCATAGTGCTCAATGAGTAACTTTAGTTCTTTATTAGGATGAACATCTGTCCTTTATACTGAGTTGATACTCAAACACATTCCTGCTGTCGCAAACACTCACCAGAACTCCAAATGTCTATTAATCCCCAGATAAAAATAACCCCCAACAAATGCGCTATGACCTCGTGTTTGAGTAATGTTTGCTAAAAACTACAGTGGTCAGCTGTTTCAGAAACCTTATGTTTGTGATCAGTTTTTTAAAGACTATACCTTCAGTATAAATGAATGGGTTCATAAAGCAGCTGGCTTGGTGTTCTTTCCAAAAAATACTGACTTTTATGACTCTTAATAAAGAATAGAAATATTTTCATGCCACCTTATAAGCTGTTCACTGTGCAGTTTTTAAAAAAGACTATACAAAGTAAAGTATATATTTGCATTACTTGTTCAACCATGTTGTTTTGACCTCTGCAGCATATTCTCAAGCAAACAAAAAATGCTTCAATGAACACTTTTCCTCATCAACATTTGCTGATCATTTTGAATTTCATGAACATACATTCATAACCCTCACAACCATCAACACACAAGATTCAAACTAAAGTGTTATGCACCACAGGTATTTATATGTCATCAAGCTTGTTGAGGAGTCCTCATCTAGTATAGCACAGAACTGTATGTAACGTAGCTCAATCGACAGTAGCTCGCGGTGGAGGGATTATGATGTAATGTTTCTATCCTGGAACAAAGTGTGGAAGACTGCCAGATCATTTACACCACAGAGCTGCCATATAGTAAAGCTACACACTCCTGCTTTTACACTGCAGACAATTTGGGGAACGATCAAAGGACAGGTGGTAAAAAAAGATCATCTAAAGGCCCCACCTTTTCCTCAAACCTGCTGATGGCTAAAGTCAGTGGCAGTGGATCTGGATGGTTCGGCCAATCAGGATGAAAAGAAGGCCGGACAGGAGGCAGAAGAAGATGCCAACAGGGGCAAACATGAAGGACAGACCATAGTTGAGGGACAGCTGGAAGTCTGGACACACTGTTTCGCGCTGGCGGTTTATGTAGGCCTCCACTACACCCAACACCTGCAACCACAGTACGTACATCACCACCACACACAGCAGGAAGAGGCCTGAAGCAGAGAAGGGCAGCAGAGGCAAAGAGATGAGACGGTGATGATTAAAACTCACTCACATACGTTTTATATAAACCAGTGGATCCAAAACAGGGAATAAAAATGAATATTTAACCAGTGGTGGGAGAAGAATTCAGGTATTTTACTTAAGTAAGAGCATCAACACAACAATGTAAAAGTATAAAGTAGGAACAAAAGTAAAAGTCCTGAATTTAAAATCTTACTTTAGTAAAAGTACAGATGTATTATCAACTAAATACAATGAATTTTCCTCAGACAAATGGCACCTGTGACTGATTATTATTATTATATTATATATGACATTATTAGGTTTTTAATACTCAACAGAACTTTACTGTCTCAGGTCGAGGTGGTAGTTTCAGCACCTTTACATAAACTTAGGTAGATTAGTCCAGTGGTTCCCAACCTAGGGTGGTTGTCCCCTCTAAAGGGTCGCAAGATAAATCTGAGGGGTCGTGAGATGATTAATGGGAATAGAAAAATATTCTTTTTTGTAAAATATTGGATTATTTTACATCTTTGGGCCTCGAACGGTGATATAAAGGAACTTATCTGAGGAAGTTTTTGTAGTAAGTGGTCACATGCCAAAAAGGTTGGGATTATGTGGTTTAATCCTCAACAATGCAAGGGAAGTGTATTTTATAAGCTCAATGTATTTTTGTAATGTAAACATTTTAATTTGAAATCTCACCAGTAATTAGAGCTGTTAAATAAATGGAGTAAAAGTATAGCGTAGCATAAAATGGGAAATACCTCAATATTGTACTTAAGAAAGTGTATTTAGTTAATTTCCACCACTGGATCTAACCATTCCAAAACCTCACCGGATGCCAGGAAGAGGCCTCCTCCTGCTTTGTACAAGCGGTGGCTGGCGAACGGAGCAGCACAGATGATGATGAACCCGCCGAGCACTACAGCTGCCACGCCAATGAGCATGAAGATGCTCCAGAAGCCTCTGTAGACTGGACAACAGACATGTTAGCCAGCTATATATGCAGCCGTTGGGTCACGGCAGAACATAACCTCAATCTGCACAGAATATACTTACTTATGGCAGTATCATACTCTGTGGCATTATGGGTCTGATGAGACACGGGGAATGGGAAGAGGTAGGCGTGCACGCACTCTTTGGAGTGAGGCTGATTTGCTGGAGAGAGAGAAAAGTAAATCAACACGGAAAATGTATGAAACTGTAATATTACAAATAAGCAAACATAGCCGGCTGTTAGAGGACGTCACTTGTCCAGATACAATATAAGTATGTTTCAAACAACATAACAACATGTTTCTTGTCATACAAGAAAGATATATGCACATTTAATTTGTAAATCTTAACTTTATTGCTTCAAAATGTCAGATTGTCGTTTTTTTGTCTTTCTTGCATTGGGATGTAACTACATTTGACGACGGAATGACAAAAAGTTGTGAGTGTTCTGCTCCTTTTCTCTCGTGTTTTGTTTTTATTCTACTTTCCTCTCTCTTCTTTTGCACCATGTGAAATTCCACAGACCCTCACAAGGTCCTTTCTGTGCCGCAGGCTGTTTCTGACAATGATCCACCATTCAAAGTCCCCATCAGAAAATAGATGACACACAATCACCTGACAGACGACCAGAATAACATCACATGGCACAGCCTCTAAACAGTCACATGAGAGCGTTTCTACCACTGTGGTGTTGCACGAGTTTTACAGCAACAAATCAAAAACTGATATTTATTCTGCAGCAGAGTTGTAGTGCTGCCATGTGACTCTGTGGCGGAGAATGGTTTTCCGCACTCATCAATTATTGACTTCATAAGATGGAGAATAGGGTTATTTTGGAGAGATTACAAAGAAAATGCTCATCTTCCTTTTTATTTGTATCTTAACAGATTCTTTCAGTCAGCAGCGCTGCAGTTTAATGTTCAGCTCCTAACGGAGGTCGCGCCCTTTCTTTAACAACTCAACAAACATACTGTTTTATCATCTTCATGATACTTCACGACCTTTCTTAAATTCATGAGAACTGCTTATGAACATTTTAGTCTATTTGGATTCCAGTCACTGGAGTTTTCTAAGATTAAGATCATAAGATTGAAGAACGGGGAGTTAGACCTCTCTGGAGTATTCTGTACTTTTTGAAAAAAGGAATTTGTTCATGCATAGCCCATAAAAAATGTGTCCTTGTTTGGTGTAACAATGCATTATACTTTGTTCTATTAATCAAATTATGCAAAGCACAGTTGTAAGGGAAGTGTTACCACTTCAATACTTTTCTGCATTTTGGGTTGAATTGGAAATCAATTAGTTGATTTTGAAATAGTTCCTTTTTAAGTAGAACAACAGCCTGTGTCTGCTTCACTTACTGAACCAGAGCTTCCACAGCAGGTTGTCGTCGTCCACGTTGCCTCCGAACGAACACCTCCAGAAAAAACCCTCGTGGTATATGGTGATGTCACTACTGCCGTCCTGCACCACCCCATCTCCACGCTGAGAGAAGGAATAAAAGAAACAATAATGACTTATTACTGAATCTATTCTGACTTTTAAAAGTCTGCAGAACAGGGTTTGTGTAAGTTTAATCATGGATGCGCTCCATGTTATTTGTTGATGCAGACAGAGCCTGAGAGCAGTCTCGAGATCACGTGAGGCAGGTGTACAGTGTGTTGCCACAGTGGCACAGAGCAGCTGCTAAGTAAAGTCAAGGGTGGAGCTGAGCAAGCTCTCCTAACCAACATGTATGATGCAGGTTTGGTTTGGTGCAGAGCAAGCGTGCAGGTCAAGGGTGTTCCCGTTCAGGAAACACTCGTCATTGGGGTTTACTATTTTTGCACGTGACCAAAAAGAAATCGACACAAAATGTTGTGTTATGTCATCCATTAAATACCTCTCAGAGAAATGAAAGAAGAAGGTGAAGGCTGTGTTTCCTAAATTCAAGGTTAATCTAATCAGGGTTTGTTTTATTTTGAAATGAGCCTTTAATACATTGGTAGTTTGTTTTACAATTCAAATAGAAGGGACTGCTATTGATGCTATTAGACAGTGGCTCCCAACCTGGGGATCAGCTGCTAAGTCAGGTCTGAGGTGTCCCAAGGTGATTAATGGGATTGGAGAGAATCAAAAACATATTTCTTTTACACAGAATTATGGTGGGTTTTTTTACTTCTGATGAGCGGTTGGCTTGTATTCAAGCCCTATAAGTTGAGAAGCAGTGCTATAGGATGCTAACAATCCTACTTAGCTGCCCACTAAAGAATTAAAACTGTATTCTGATCAGATGCTGCACCTTTTGACACCTTATCCTCTAAGTGGTGGCTACTTTGGTTTTATTTTGGTGATATCATGTCTCAATTCCAGTATCAGTGCCCACTATGAAAAGCTAAGTATGTTCTAGTCGGTGATATTTAAAACCATACCACTGGGACTACTGGTATTTGTATTTCTATCATAGGGGCACATGATACAAGCTATGTCTTGATCACTGCATAGCTGCACACACACACACACACACACACACACACACACACTACATTAAACAGAGTCTGATTACATAGAGAGGTCCTGCAGGGATGCCTCTCCAGTTCATCTGCTGTAAGAATGATCGGAGCAAATGATTACAGTTTCTTAAATGGAAGAAGCGACTTTGATTCTAGTTGAAATGTCCACCATTAAACCTTGAAAGTATTTTGTTATTTAAGTTTAGAGTGCAACTTCTTTAGAATGTAAACACTTTACATAATGATAAAATAACTGGGGTTATGTCTCACGCAAGAACAACTGACCTAACTCTGCAAATATGAGTAAAACTTAACAATTAAGATTCAGCATAGATAAATAAATGACAGCTGACAATCCTCTGATCCTCCTTGATCTGCTGCTGTTTGATGTCCAACACCCACCTCTACATTCACACCACCAGCAGATCCGCCAGGGTTTGGTTGGCAAGTCTCTGAGGCCAGCAGCCAGTAATCGGTTCCAAAAGAGAGGAGGATGAACACAGTTGCCAACGCCCCAAAGAGCCCAGCAAAAAACAAGGCCACGCTAAGCTTCATGGTCCAGGACTGATTAGCCACTCGGCTACAGGATGCCCACACTCAGTCTGAATTTCCCCTCCAACTAGAGAGAGCGCATGTGACAAGCAGAAACAGTCACTCCTCTTGCCCTGCAGTACATCCACTGAGCGAGACGGGCTCCAGCTGGTTTATGTTGGGTTTCTGGGTCTTGACTCCTCTCCTGTCCCTCCGTTCGTGTTATGGGAGGACAAGGTTGAGCACATGACTCCTTTGGATCCTGCTGGGGTCTCCAGCGAAGCCCACCCCTCCACCCCTCCAGGGCTATTTTGGGGGTCTGAATGAAGGCGGCTGCTCCACTCCACTGTGGGGCTGAGTGTGTGGGGCAGTTAGAGAATGTGAAGGGAGGGCATTAACACAGAAATAACCGGTGGCAACTGGACACCTGCCGTCTGCACGGGAATGTCAGAGCAGGGTGAGACTGAAAGGACAGAAGAGGAGCAAAGTATCCCACAACGGTCCGCCCAAAGCTTCTGCCCCACCAGGACAACACACTCCGGTATCATTTCCTATAAATGAGGGTGATGAGAATTACTGTAAATGCACCGTTACTTCTTGGGGATTTTTACTTGTGTCACGCTCCAAGATCAGAGAGACGACTATCAACTGAAGCTTTATAAACAGTTAAATAAGTCAGAACAAATACTGTTTGGGTTTTTTCTTTTTCTCAAAAATCTCACACATAAATAACACAAAAACTAAAATATTCCACATTTTATATATTGGATACAGAATACAAAAAAACATGTTTAAAGTGTAAATTAGCATGTCAGTTTAAAATGTCACTGTGGCCTTTAATACTTTTACTCTATGGTCTTGACAACAAAAGCCATCAGGCTTTTTAGCCATTACTGTAAGACAATATAACTAGTGCCACATAAAGTGGTAGTTTTGTTACTTCAAGTGTGTCATTTATTTAGACCTCCATCAAAAAGTATATCCAAAAAAACCCAAATCTGATTTTGGAGTTAGTAACTCTCAGTGAGTTGAGGGGAACAACTGGTTTATTAGCATCTAAGGGGCATATTTAGCAGTGAACCTACATATAGACTCTGACAAACTTACACACTGATGTGACCCAGGCCGCCCCCAGCCAGAAGCACTCTACCCACATCCACACAGAGATAATGTAGTTATCCCTTGTGTCTTGTCTTAAAATTAAATAAAGAACATCTGTTCGGATGACTTTTTGATGGCTTTTAGGGTCCAGTGAGTAATATTTTCCATCTACCACTCATAATCTAAATTGTATCTTTTTCTCAGACTGACTGCACCCTTACCACTTACAGTACTCATCCAGTAAATACTAAAATAATGCATACAGTTTCCTATAAAGTAATGTTTTTATATGTATTACTTTACTAATGCATTAAAACAGAGATGGCAGCGCTGCTGCCAGTAAGTTAAAAGTAAAAAATGTGAAATCCTCCTTAAATTCTTCGCAGCGTGCTGTTTATAATGTTTTGGATGCACACGGTGTGTCCAGCAGGTGGCGCAAAAGCAACCGCAATCTCAGTCATTCTAAATGATACAGGTGAAAACAAAATGACAAGACCTGTTACATGGCCTCAGGTATACAAGAATTAAAGAGGGATGATACAATTGTCAACGTTATATATACACAAATATTCATATAACAAAATAGGATAATAAATTAAAACAAAAAGTATTTATTTAAAAAGGAAATAATACAATTATAGAGGGCATAGGGGAAGATCATTGGTTTGTCTTACATATAATACATTTAAATTCTATTTAAAAGACATAATACAATTAATATTATACATTTTTAATAATAATAATAATAATTTTATTTTAATTATTGAATTATTTGTTTATAAATAAGAACTTCCTCGATTCAGGTCTGTGACGTCAGTGGGAGATACCAACTGCAGCGCAGCCGCGGGGGGAGTCGGACCAGGCAACACGGCAGGTCAACACCTGAGAAACAACCACCACTCCAACGGTCGGCCTCATCGCAGGTCCTTTATTTTACGCTCGTCTTTAAAAATCCGCCACTTTTTAATTTTTTTGTACATTTGTTCAGACGGTTGAAACCGAGCAGCTTATCGACACCCCCCTGCGCGAGACCTCTGCCGGGAGGGCTGCTGTTTGAATAATTTACAGTGGAGCGGATGAGCGCTTCCGCCTCGGCTGCAGGCGCCCTGTCACTGCGCGAGGATGAACAACCAGAAATGTAGCACTTTATTTCAGAAACCAAGAGGACGCACGACGATTATACAATGCATCTATGTGGTGGGCTTCATGGTGAGTAGATGGCTGGTTTCAGCAGCCTGAGTGAACTGTTAGGACTTGCTTTCATAACTCAAATGGTAGCCTACGTTGTACAAAAAAAGACCTCCCCAAAAAATTACAATTCAGAGATTTATACTTGAATTGACACCGCGGGGTGTTTGCAGGTGATTTGAAATTAAAATGTAATACTTTATATTTTACAACGCAGGTTTTAAAAGGTTTTAATTTCTTTAATTTAAAGAATGTATTGTGTTTTATCCTAAATCTTACACTTGCACTGACCCTGTGTTTTACTTACTGTCCCTGCAGAGAGATATTAAACCTTCAAGTATGATTTTTAATGAGTTTTATAAAACCGCTTTGATTATAGAAATGACTATGCATATAGTATAATTTAATATATCTTAAAAAATATAAACCCAGCATAGAGGATCATAGATGGACACCATCTTCATTGCTCTGGAAATGGCTGTCTTCTTAGAGATAGCTATATGTTTCTGCAGGTACATCAGAAATACCCTCTGGCACCTCAAAATAAAAAAACTGATTCAAAACATTTGGATATTTTGAAATGAATCTGCTAATTAAGGGAGATGTTACCGAACATGCCAGGTTGAGTGTATTGAGGGCCGTCTCTTCAAAGCATCACTGTCAGTAAAATGTGTTGCAAACTGGACTGGTTCTTCCTTGAATTTAAGGACAAGGTGAAACCCCATGCTAGACGTACATATCATAGTTAAAATACAAGCAAGTCTATGCATTCCTAAATATAATGAGAATCTGTGTATGCGCGTTGTTTTAATAGCTGACCTTGAGGCCCGTTTCAGAGCAGTAACTCTACATTTCAGCCAACATAGCTGAAATGATTATCTAATTAAAGATGGCCAAAAGAATCAAGTCAGCTCAGGAGCTGCTGGGGACAGCGATGCTTCTGAAAGTTAAGCAATTACTGTCACGTGTAGTTGTAGAACACTGTATGAACTGCTGACTTCCATCAAGAGTTTGGCAAGAGCTGATCTGATTTCAGCAATGCAGATAAACAGGATGAGGGACGACATTCTGCGGCTGCTGCAACCCTCCCCGAACTCTCTGCGTTGAATACTGGGCACTGGTTTTACACAATCTACATGAATGTGTTTTTCGTTCAGTTCAGAGGTTCCTGGTGTGATTAGCATCCTGATAACGGTAACAGCAGGATACACCTGGGCTCATTCCTGCTGCTAAGTCTTTCTCCTTCACTTCCTTGTGTCTCTTTAGGACTTGTTTGGGGTGAGTATGATCATCCCGCTGCTGAGCCATCATGTGAAAGCTCTTGGAGCAAGTCCCACCGTGGCTGGGATTGTAGGTAAGTTGTGGCCATTGCACGACGTGATCGGTTTAAGATGTATCATAGCAAGTGTTCTCTAGGGTCGCTCCTTAGAGTGCGTGCATTATTAGGCAGCACGATGACAAGCTTTGAACAGTCTTATTACTAAATACCCAACCAAACACAGAGGCAAATCATCTGAAGTTTCACTAAGTTCTTTGAAGAGAATTATTGTCATTATTGTCACATTGCGTCTAACAAAACATTTGCAATAACACAGCGCTACACATTGTCATAATGTTTCCATCTGTAAATATTAGTGCTGAAACGACAAGTTTGTGTATCAATTAGTCGATCAAATACAGAAACGCTGCGAGTGAAAAACAGAAACCACGTTCTGCATCTAGTTCTGTTTCCTCGTTTGCTTGTGTTTTGTCTATTTGCATGTGTTTTCACAAGTTTCAGTGTGTTGAGCTCTCAGGGCCACCGTAGTTTAGAAATGTTGGTTGGACCAAACAAGCAATTTGAGTTTGTTAACTCTCTCCCAAGGAAATTGTAATGGTATATTGTGCCATTGTGCCAAGTAAATGATTAATAAATTAGTAGGAAAATGATGGAGAGAGAAACTGATGATTGAAACTAATAAATAGTTGCAGCCCTAGAAAACACAATGCTGAGAACAATGTGCAGCTTTAGTTAAGTTTAACTTACTGTGTGTGTAGTAAGCAATCATGTCCCATTGTCCTGTGCTGTAGATATCTGTCATCACTTGGATGATGTCGAGCTTTGACAGTGAAGTCTTAACAGTATGTCAGCGCCTGATTGAAGACATTTTTTAATGAGTATCATCTTAGCAAGATCAGTGGGTCTGAACACATGGTGTCTGCTCTGTGCTTTATATTACAAATATGAATTTAAACACATTTGAAACTGTTGCAGGAGCTACATATGGGATCCTACAGCTCTTCTCAAGCACAATAGTTGTAAGTCCAACTCTGTCTCTAACCTCTTTTCAGCCTCTCCTGCTTGACAAGGCATGCTCACAGTTAACGGCCAAAATGGTCGCATTCCATGTCATCTCATGGTATTTCATGAAAACAATAAACACTGGCTGTTTTAGGTTGGTTGTGGTCTCACAATACACCCAGTCTCTGCACATTCACACACACAGGCGACTTCTAGTAAGCTGCAGACACATATGACTCTATTGACACATAAATAATTCTGACACCCCTTGACTTGACACTGAGGAGATGTTTTATCAGTGAACTAACCTGTGGATGGTTTGATGGAAAATCAAAGCCTTGATGATTAAAACCACCTCCTAACTGTGTAGACGTGACTGCACAGTACTCTACAATAAGCATGGCATCTGACACAAGATTCTCAGCTTTCCACGTCTCTCTCCTGCCGCCCTCAGCTCCTGAAATTGGTTTAATTCTCAGGGGTCATGCGGATAAATTAAATAGATAAGGAGTCAACTGTTGGTTCCCGCATGCAGACCGGCTGAATCCTGATGAACGTAGGGATACGTGAACAGCTGGGTCTCTATGATAATCCCACCAGGCTACATCCAGAACACAGCAAACTCAGTTGGTCCTAATTTCATCATTTCATCAGATGGGTGGGTGGTAGGGCGGGTT
>JAVQJL010013476.1:0-23643 GCA_036024295.1 Nannoperca obscura
ACCAATTTCTTAAAGTCATTATAGCCTTGCATATAACCCCCCCCCCCCCCCCCCTCCAACACACACACACAAACACAGAAACAGTGTGAATGCAGTGCAGCCTAAACCACGCTCGACTCGACTTTTACTGGCTTACCTTTTATTGTGAGAGTGAACTCGTGGTGTCCGCCGCCACCTCTTCCTCTTCCACAAGGAGAACCTCCAACTTCAGCAAGCTAGCAACGACTTTCCACCCATTTTGCTTATCGTCATATTTCAAGTTCCGACGGCTGCTCTGTGACTCACTGTCGGCTAATTCGGTGTGCTAACAGGAGGAGAAAAAAAGCGTATTCGCTCGGGCGCACTCACAACTGGCGGCAAAGTTGGAATAAACCCGAGTTTCTGCGGCTGAGGCTGCAGGCGACTCTGGAGTTTCACCGTTCACTGGCAGCAGGGACGTAAAGAGACAGCGGCAGCAGGCGCTGATCGGCAGCGAGAGAGAGAGACGTAGACAGAGAACAGGAGAGAGAGAGAGGGAGAGGTGGTGGTGGGGAGGGGGGTGAAGGCTAACTGACCTTAAACCTGAATGACAACACGACCGAGCATATAGGTTCATTAATCGATTCACTAATGGTTTATATCTTGTTTATGGCACTGCCCCCAATTGACTCGATTACGTGCTAAAACGTCAGTTTGTGAACACCTACTAGCTAGCTACCTCTAAAGGGAAAGTGCGTCTTACATTAAGAGACAAACGTCTGCTGTTTCTACGGCTGTGTAGCTACTGTATGTTTGCTGTAGCTTAAATGTGTACCTAAAATGGTACACATATTGGCTCAAATCTGACCCAAAATACACATTTGGTCTCACGACTTATATTGTTAACGTAGCACACCGTCGAGAAAAAAAAACGCGCTAAAATGTATTATTAGTTGGATATTTTGTTTCAATAGAGGCAATGAGCTGGGCCTCACAGGACACAGTCTAGCATGTTGCCTATCTGGCCTCTGAGCCACTTCCCCTCCCCCACGCTCCACTATTTTTCGCCTGCCCGGTCACACAGCGGTTGATTAATTCTCCTTTCGCCTTGCTCAGTCATTCAGATTTGGAAAGTAAATAACAAGTTGACATCATTACGGCTCTACACTGGTGTGACACATTCCTTTGGTTACCGTACTCTTGGCAATACGTGCGCAGGACATATTCCATGCCAAAGCCACAACTGCTCCAGCTTTCGATAGCAATGTGTTGTACTGTGAGCTTTTAGTGGCGTAGCCCACAAAGTATGAGAATGTGAGCATATACTGTGTCCATGAAAAACAGACGTATTAAAAAAAACTGAGTTTGGTAGAGAAGTGGGAGTAGTCAATCTGATTGTAAATAGTGCCATAGCTACCAATTAAGACACTGAGGTCATGTCTGCTGTGCTTTTTGGGGGTATTTAGGGGGTTGGGCAAACAGGGAGAGAGTTAATATTTCTTCAGTGAAAAATGTACATGATGTGTATTTTACATGCTGATTCTGGCATTTTTGGGACTCAGAATACATATAAATATATATTTACATTACATATATGTAATATATATACATATAATATATATACATGGCTGTGTGGGAAATGATTTAAAGCAGCATTTAGAACTCCATGTTGAAAAATAACATTAAAAGAAAATATAAGCCGATTTGATAAAATATGAAAAATCGTTTTTTTACAGACTTTCTTTTGGTTTCTGTTTTTCAAGAGGGGTGAGGGTTGGATTAATGACTTCAGTGTTCCTCAACCCTTGGCTAAAGCCCTGGCTATAAACTTAAAAGTCACAACTTATAATCAGAAATGAACACTGCAACATTAGACTGTAGGAAAATAACGTATAAAGAAAGCCTATGATTATCAATACATCACAGCAAAATCTATCACTAAAATGATATCACCGTCTTACCGTTATACCGAAGGAGATACGACATATCTTAAGATGTGATGAGGTCTTTGAGGTCAATAATGAGTAACACTGCAAGTCCCTGTTGGAATATGACAAGATAATTACATAATAATCTTATTACAAGTCACTTATAACAATGACTTTTCATTTGAATCAGTTGAAACATTCTCTCTGTCGACAAAGGATGTCCCTTTTACTTATAACGTAGGCCACAGTCAATATCTAACACTCCTTATGGCTGTTATGTCACTACAGCTCACAGGTAATGGATGATTGTAAAATACTGTATGTTGTATTGCTTGGTAGTGGTGATATTAAGCAAAAATGTCTAGAAACCAAGTAGTATAGTTTATTGTAGCTATCTTAACATGTATATTGTATTACAGTCATATTTTTTAATCATACAACATATATGATGTATTAATATTACAACAAGGAGCAGCATTAGTGTCTAGAGACTACATGGAACATATAGGGTAGATAAAGGTAATGGTAATTTGATTGAAAATAGGACACATCTAATTATACAGTGTGTTTCCAGGAAAGCCTACAGTCTAATGTTAACTGGTTTGGGAGAGGGATACTTTGGTCTTTGAAATCCCATCACCATTTTTTTTGTATTGAGGCGGAGACAGTTCTGGCACCGCCACTACTCTGCAAAATATAAGATGGCACCCATAGAGGCAACATCAACTATGCCTATGATCTTTATTCATCCCATGGAAAAATGTATCTACACTATATATGTTTGTACTTCCCAAATCCCCTTCCCTGTATTTAGCACTCAGCCTCAAGCCCTTTCATTCCTACTGAAGATTAAAAAACCTTTTTTATATCTTTGCATTGATATGAATTTGGTGTGTTATTGACAATGTATGTCGCCAAGGTGGTGCATGGTGTTGACTTAAAATAAACCACATTGCCCATTTTTACCATAAAGAAGGAACATTTCACCCTGTGCAATGATGTGACTCACTGAACTAAAAGAAATACAGTATTTTTTATTCATTTTTGGATAATAATGATGGTCTGTGGCTTGAGGGATTAACTACAGCAGGCTTTGGCTACACAGGTAATTCTAGTGGGACAAAATAAATATCACCAACTCAAATTGCTGCATGTAATGTAAAACATATCCTTTAAATGGTTTGATACGAGGGCACCTCATGGCTTTGCCAGTTGCAGGGAATCGTGCATATTTCTTTCAGTCAATCTTTTAATTTGGACTATAATCATCACAAGAAGCAGTTAAATTTACGAACGCAAGCTACAGTCGCTATTACATTTACAATGAGAGACAATGAAAATAAACACTCACAGTTCACAGAGGACATGCAGATGTCAGACAGTCTCTGATGTGCAGATGTTGAAGGGTCATTTACTACAGAGAGAGTCCTGTCAGAGCTGTTCTCCAGAGCAATCCATATTTGATGAGAGCAGATAAATGGATATATGAGCTCAGCTATTCAGCCTGCCAAATAACCCCTTTCTTGCTGGTAAATTGTTATATAAAGTTCAGAGAAGAAGTGAAGCATCTAATTTCCGAGAAAATGACTAATTGGATGTTTTCTCTGTTCATACATCCGGCCCTATTTTCAAATACGACCCATCTGCATTTTAAAACTGTATGTTCTTTAATTAATCCCTTGCCTGTCATCTCTCTGTAAGGTTCTTGCCCTGTATTTCTGGGTTTGATGGTGATCATTTCACATTTTGTAATTACCAACATATTTTTGTGTATTGCATACTGATGTTTTTTAAGATTATGTATTTAACACACTTTTTAGCTAGTGGAATTATTCTATTCTGAAAAGCCCTGCAAAGGGTTCCTTGAGATTATGCCACACTTTTGCTGTGATGCGGTTCAGTGTGGGAGTTGCAGTTTCACAGTGGTTGAGCTGCAAGACACTGGTTCACATAAGACTCATACTGGATTTTGAACTACAATTACACCCTCACCAACACTGAGAGAAACAACAAGAACTTTGCTTAACGACAATACAAACAACAGCCTACAAAATAACCATCAAGTTGAATCACCTCTGACAGTTGTAACGAAAAAACAAACCTTTTGAGCTTCTCTAAAATTGCATTTATTTAAGGGGGATTTTATTTGATAGTATGGCATTTCCATTAATTTGTCTATTCCCTGTAAGGGGGATTTGTTGTTTAATTACACTTTGATTAGAAATGAAACCTCACACTAGTATTACTACATTGTAAAATCTAAATGTTTCTAAGTCTCTCCTTGTTTCAGCCAGTAGTCAAAGCTTGTGACAATATAGGGTTTGAGAAATGAAAATTGAGCGTTAAAGTAAAAGCTTTATTTTACAGCTCAGCATTATCTTTACCAACATAGTCTGATAAACAGACTGTATTATATTGCAGATGATCCTCAACCCAACCTGTTCACTCTGCTGCAAACCAACTTGGTTTACAGTCTGATGAAGCCAGAAGGCCAACATCGTCTGCAAATAGCAGTACTTATGCCATGATTATATTAACTGTATCCAGACATTTGAGCCAGTGCTAATATAAACAGAGACAGAGACCTTCAATTTGGTTAACTTATTTCTCTTTTTGTTACATCAGCCTGGTCAATTTTAAATACACTGCAGCTGGATTTGTCAAGCGAGCCTTAGCACTGATCTTGCTTGCTTGCTCTCTACTGCACGAATGCTCAAAAACTCAAATCAGCAGCCTCTAATCCGTCCATACTTCCTTCTGCACTTCTATTACATGCTGTATGGTAGCAGCGCTTCCTGCCAGAGAGCTGAGGGCTGACCTCCTAACAAAGAACAGGTTCAATCTGCCTCCCCTCCCCCAACCCGGGAAGCTGATGAGGGTCACATGACCTTTCTAGACAGCACTGAGGAGCAATGGTAATATGTACTGGTGGGGGAAGGGTGCAGCCAGTCACACGACTCTTGTTGTGTCGTTATTAGACTGGGGAAGCGCATGAAAAGCTTAGTCTGTAGCAGGGGGAATATCCAGTTGGGTATCTATTCCTCATTGTGCTCTGGTGTCCATTGACTTATTGGATTTAGTTCCCCTAAACCCTGCTGCTTTATTTACACTGTAAAGAGAATAGGAGCATGGGGGCCGGGGCGTCACAGCTAGTCTAGAGGAAAAGGCTTCACTAATTGTGTGTGTGTGTGTTTGTGTGTGTGCATATGAGCTTGTGGCATTAGAGAGGCAAGCCTTGTATACTCACTGTACAACGCCGCCCCCACTATCTTCCTCCCCTCCCCCTCTGCAACCATCTACACTGACTAGAGATGCAGAGGGCTTTCTGTGGTACGCTATTATGTCATAGCCTAGAGACCTATTTTCCAGACAAAGCAAAGCAGAAGTTTTTTTTTTTTTAAAGTCTATGTTCAGGTGCAAATGCTTTGGTTTCACATAAGCAAAGAACAGTAGATGTAGCAGTTGACAAAGTGAAGCTCCAATGAACTGTACAGTATGTGAGCTGCCACAGACACGCTGCTTATATATATCACAATTGCTCACAGAGTCGTGATCATTTTCTCAAGAGCATCTGTAAAAAGCATGTGTAAAAAAAAAGTGTCACTTTAGGAAGCGACACCCCACCCCCCATAATCAAATTCCTTTGACAGAACGGGGGGAGGGAGAGAAGGCGGGAAAAGCAGACAGATGTCAGAGATTCAAGGGTCATGGACAGAGGTCAAGGGTTGGTGACCTGGGCATCCAAAAGCCTTGCCTTCCCTTTCCTCCCCCTACAGCACAATGGCAGTCATTGACTTTACAATGCTTTTTTCTTACAGTGACATTTAAATCTTTTATTTACACAGTTTTGAAATTCCCAGTCAAGCTGTCGATTGTTTAGAGGTGTTCTTTGGTTAATCAGCATTGTTTTCTTTTTTAGTTATTAGATAATTTTAGTTATTAATCAGAATCCAAGTAAATACCTTTAATATACAAGGTTTCTATAAAACATTAAAACAATGAAGTGTCTCTATACGTTCACTTTAGGAACACTTATTTGCCACCTTGCCGAGAATAACTGAAAGCATGAAAGTGAATAACCTAATTTCCAGTTCTATAATTTAGACTAAATTGCAAACTATCTTCACCGGTATTACATCATGTAATTTTGACATATCCAGACAGTGTGCTTAAAATTGTATCTGATGCTTCAGTTGAATGGTGGTCTATTGCACAATCATCACAGATGGGTTTCCATGGAGACCATTGTACGAGATAAAATCTTGAGATGTAAAAATAAATATTCCCACTAGACATTACAATGTATTAATTTAGTCATTTAATCAGATGGCATGATGGTGGAATACACCTTTTATAATAAACTGTATGATGATTTTATATTTAAAATCATCTCATCTTTCTGTTCTGATAATAGCACAATTCATGTGCCTAGCTTTTTACAGTGAAGATAAATGGGCCGTGCAAAGCTCAACTCAAAAATATCTCATTATTATGTTATTAGTTTACTTGAAATTACAGCGTAACTTATTTTTGTTGATTACTTTTATGTTAAGTTTCTAGTAACTAGATGTATTGAAACCAGGTTGGCAAGCTTTGCTGAAAATACTTTCAGTGTACAACCCCAGGGCCTTTTAAAGAATTCCTGCTGGATGATTTCAAACTATGACAATCTCTCAGGAGCTGCAGTCTCCCAGTGGCATTGTATTGTTAGCTTAGAGGCTGGGGGATGGGCATGTCTGCTGTGCAGTGGATCACTGGTTTCAGCCTCCTGCTTTGTCATAGCAACATAATGCTGCGTAATGGACCTCCACTCAGCCTGACACCCAATACAACATTGTGACATGTCACTCTACATAATCACTCTCCTGACCTCCTGGTTCAGGAGATGACATTTGGCTGACATTTGATGACAAGGCTGTCATGGTTCTGGTTGTTCTTTCTTAAAATAAGTGAGGATGACAAAGAGAGGCCTGGAGATTTACATGTGGCTGAGAATTACAGGGTTGTATAACAGACAGGAAAGAACAAACTGTGTTATCACACATCCCGATCCAAGTTATTCATATGGAGATGTCAAGCACCTCGTGATCTGATATGTAAAATAAAAGGATTCAGAGAGCATTACCATCTGTTAACATTTCTCTTCCAAATTAGGTTATAAAACATGGATAAATCCTACTTCTATATGTAAAAGTGGTCTGTGTGTGTGTAAAACCATGAATGTGAATGTGTTACATAGTGTGTGTGTGTGTGTGTGTGTGTGTGTGTGTGTGTGTGTGTGTCTGTGTTAGACACAGAAAGAGAGATTGCATTGAGTTTCAAAATGTGTTCTATTTTCCATCATATCTAATAATTGTTTGCCTCAGATGAGAGAACAAAATCCCCCTGATAAATTCCCCATTGTTGGGTATTAATGCTGGATCATCTCCTGGAAAATATTTTGAGAAAAGGAGTCAGAGGGAGAGAGAGAGACTGCGAGGTGTCAAAGCACTTGTCTGACCTAAAATTTGTCTGTGGACACATTGCCATCTAGTGGTACAAAATGGTACCCAATCCTAAGCATTTTCTCATCCTCATTTGGATAACGTGTTATCATAGTCATAGTGTGAATAGATGAGTTTAAATCAGTGCTGTTTTATAACTCCCTTCTCTTTCTCTATTTATTATATCTACTATGACAATAAACACCAGCATACAGTTTTTATCATACAGCCTGGTAACAACCACTAAGGGATACTCAACTGTCAGTCAACCATCACTGTTTAAACTGAAACCGAAATGTAACTTTAGCTGTGGGTGGGTGGTTTATATGTGAATAACAGCTTGTACTGGACTATCACCCCCCACCATTGAACAACGCCGCATTGTTTTGGGTCGCGGTGAAAGAAGGAAAATATTTCATGCAGACATCTATTTAGAAGTCCTCCATGCCAAGTAGCTTTTCCAACCTCATATACAAGACAAATATTTTCACAAGGAATGTTAGAAATTTGTGTGAACACACCAGGAGTGAACAGACGTGAAATTGTGAATAGACAAAAGAGTGACTGTATAGCTGAAGGGGTTTTATCAGTGAGACAGCCTATTTAGAGAGAAAAACCTTTCCCACACACTATATTTTATAAGTTTCAAGACACAACCACCCACTCATGGTTCTCATGAAAGGATCACAGTGCACGGTATCAAACGTATAAAGGCATAAATAAAAGAGCAATATCAAGTAATTGACCAAATCAGAGGCGATGTATAAATAGCACGTCCAAATCCAAATTACAAAACATCCTATATATTGATATTAGCCCCCCTCTCATTTGCAGGAAACACACACATTTCTTTTAAATTATTCTCCCTGTGGCTTACATATCAATACTTAGTGGGGAAAAAACTCCTCTGCTAATGGAATGGAATAATTAACATGCAATGCAAATAACTTGCTCCAGATATTGCCAACCAAATGATGGGAATATGACAAGAGCTGACTGAACTTAATATACTGCCTTCATTTGAAGCCCGCTATTAAAACTGTGTCTTGCCATAACACGTTATTTGACATGGTGAAGAAACAAAATATATGTTTTTTAATAGATTTGTTTGGTGTGTGTGTGTGTGTGTTCACTTCAAGAATAACAATTTCTTAACTTGGCATGTGATGAAAGGTGCTTTATAAACTGCTATGCGAGTATTGACTTGGGGAAGATTTCAGTGTTTTCTGCCTCTTCCTACAGGATGATGCTGTGGGGGATATCTGTTGCAATGATGTCAATGTTGTAGCTTGCTCTTCGAGATAGACCTCATGCACTTCCACTTCATAATACTTAAGCTATCCACGTTGTCATGCTGCCTCCATCTGAGCTAATCTTCTTCTCTTTTGTTTGCTAGAGTTCACAACAAATCCCGGGCGTCTCCTCTGATCCGGGTGGCCTCTCATCAAAGGTGTGAACCATGAGTCCACCTGCACATTCAAGGATCAAAGATGCTCTAGTGTTTGATCGCCGTGTACCTTCTCTCTTTCTTTCTTCAGGAGTATGCAGGCTGAAATCTGATCCTCGCGTTGTATCTCTCGAGATGCCTTTTGTCAGATCAAGTGCAGCGGGTCCCTCGCCACACCGCCATATTCAGTCATCTTTCAGAATACCAACTAAAGAAGGAGCAGAGTAGTGCAGCGTAGCCAAGGGTGCTCTTGAACAAACCCCCCAGTTTCTGGTTAGCACTGAGCCCGGGGATATTGATTGGCTGTTTTAGACTCATGGTGTCAATGTTATTTTGTAAAAACAGACTAATTGAGACTGAAAATTAGGGTATGAAGATCAGAGAAAGGTTCCAACAGAGATAGTGTTTGGCTGATGGGGTGAGAGTAACGGAGGAGACTTGAAATTTGAATTTTAGAAAGCAGTGTTGAGCCACTGGTATGTGTTCAAATATTAAGTTTTGTCTGCATATTTGAGCAATATCTTCTAAACCAATAACACAAAGTAACATAGATTGGGTGCCCTATGCAGGAAAATACATTTCAGAATTGTACACTCGTGTTTTATTGGATCATGGGCCAATTTATGTACACACAGGTCTATTTACATATGTAAACACATGTTGTTAATGGGGACTCATTGTAAATATAGGTGTGAATGAATGCGGTGACGTGCGCTAGAGGTGAAATCCAGTCTGACAAACATCTCCAGATTTACAGTGTGAGTTCACGATTGGCAGAGGCTTTTCCCAGTCAATGAAAAGCATGGCGTCGGAGGGGTACATGTCCCACAGGCTGTAGGAGACATCAGGACCGCACACAGACAGTGTTTCCTTCACTGCACACTATAAAACCCCCCACCACACATGGCTGTAATAAGCCAACAAATTAAGCCATTATACTGTTTTTAAGGTACACAGACATCCGCGTTTAAATATTTTAAGAGTAGCAAGGGATCTCTCACCCCAAGTTGTATGGCTGAGACCACCAGGGAAATGAACGCATATCCATCTTATCATTAGAGAGCTGTGAGATGATTTGTATGATACAGAGCCAAACTTTCATGAAACTATAACAGTGCTCTCATTACAGTGGTCTGCTTACTGTCGCCAGACAGGATGTTGAGTATTCATGAATGACATGGGAATTTGTATATCTAATGGGAACTTCTTGTTTGATTTCATGATCCCTATCGCAGAGATGGCGTTCAGGATGTGCTAATATGGGCATGTTACCATTTCAGCGGAGAGGCATGGGTCCAACTATTTGGCACAATGCGTGATTGGCCCAAGGCAAGATGGCAACTTAAGCCCAATCTAATGATGGTGTGGAAGTGTGTTCACTCCCACTCTACACACAGTTTAAGAGCAACACCTATAAAACTTCATTATGCTGCTGCTGTAATGGGGTTCAGGAAAGTACTCCGTGAGCTGACAAAAGCAGGAGTGTCTTGTAAACCCTGGAGGGAACTTTCTAATTAAATACTCACTCTTTAACTCCAATAAATAGCAAGGATTTCAAGCTTTTCCTACATGTCATAGTTTCTCCATACCTCGGGCTATGAAATTATGCCAGAAGTTGGGAGTCCATCTTGAGGAATTTAGTCAGGATGGTTTTAATAGTTTTCCAAGTGGAATTGTTTTTCCAAGCTACTGTTAAACAGGGAGGCGAGAGCTAAAGAGAAAAGGGCTTCCCTGGGATGTTGGCAAGCTCCACCAAGGCCATATGTGAGGGTTTGATACAGAAAACCTGGCTTCTCCACATTTCTGATGGGTTGTGTCATCAGGGCTAACCCTCCTGCTTATATTAGAGTAGGCAGGTGTGTACCTGGCTTTCCATTGTACACGATGTTTGGCTATAATTTTGGGGCATTTCATGAAGGCAAAAGCTGCCAAAAACTTCATGAATAAATGAAAGGAAGGAAGGAAGGAAGCAAATCAAATAAATGAATTATAAATAAGCACCAATCTGCAAATCCTGGGGGCAAAAGTAATTATTTTAGTGATGGTATGTGTATGGAAGATAGATAGATAGATAGATAGATAGATAGATAGATAGATAGATAGATAGATAGATAGATAGATAGATAGATAGATAGATAGATAGATAGATAGATAGATTCAGAAACAAATACAACACAAAGCACAACTAAGCAATAAACTAGAATAGCATAAGTCTAAGTAATAAAACACTGTACAGTAGTAGTGCAATTTGTGTACTGCACAGCAAGGTGCTGGAGTGAGCTTGTGTAGATTAAGATTTAATTAACATAATATTCACTCATTTGTTTTTATGTATAATGCAGCTAATTCCATTACAAGCTATGATTACACTACACGTTATAATAACAGACCGTGGTTTCTATGTATACACCCTTTTGTTCCTCCTTGTAGGGCTGCTCACTGAACAACCTGCTCACGCTTTGAGTAGTGTGCGGGACTCTGCAGCAGCCTACCTGCTTTAACGCTCCTCGTGTCTGTCGGTCACCGCGGGCTCGTCCAATCGCAGGGCACGAGAGCCCGTGACTCCTCCCCGGTGTATAATTGAAGTTTCTTTAGTTTCTCCGGCGGAGTCTGCACGCAGTGTTGTCCGGTCCGTGGTGGGATTAAATACGCAACCGAGGGACCATGTTTTCCAGGAGCCTGAGCGTGTGTGTGACCCTGTGTTTGTGGATTACAGCGTTGCTGAGCCCGGGGAGTGTGACTGCGAGGAAGCAGGACGACTCTTTCTTCACTGCCAGTATTTACCGAGCAAGATGCGCCTCGAGATGCCTCAGCCTGCACATCACTCGCATCTCTGCTTTTTTCAAGCACTCTCAGGTACGAGCACGCAGCCACGGGCAACTTCTGTCACTGTGCTGGAAAACCAGAAATAAAAGCAGTGTTTTATTGTTTGATGAATTAATGTGTGCCCGGTCGATCCTTCCCACATAAGTCAAACCTGTTTCTCTGGAGCCTATTGTGAGTAGACGGGAGCAGGTCACTAATGGTGCTGAAATACTTTCTCTGTTGTTGAGTGTTTTTTTTCTGTCAGGAATTATCACTGACGAGGAAATGATACCTTTTACAAACGGAGAGGGTCACCAACATATAAACACCAGTTGCAGATATAAGCATTCAGCCTATATGAAGGTTAGAGTTGTTTGCAAAGTTGCCACATAAGCAACACTATGTCACTGGTCGAGTGGGACGATTTCAAGTCTAATTAACACAACTGCAGTCTTTCAGAGCACGAGAGGTGATGGACGCCTCTCAGTAGAGCCAGTTTCCATTCATTACTTGCTAATTATTGTACAATGAGATATCCGTTTCTGTTACTGTGATGGACTCTGTGTAGTGATGCTACTAAGGCATCAGTCCTGAGAGGAACACAATACATTCCATATTCACAGTGAGATTTCACACTAGTTTTCCCCCACAAAGCGTTCTGTGATGCGGAGCTTGTTTGAAGCAACTATAAATTAGCATTATTCTTTGAATGATTTGGTATGTGGTGTCAGAAGTTGTTTTTCACCCTCCATTGGACACACCATTCTCTCCCAGGACCCTAGAGAAAAGGGCCGGTCACTGATCCCTCTCCCCTCTGCTGCTTTTCACCAGCTATCTATCTGGTGACCGGCTTTTATGCTCAATTCATTTGCATTTGCAAGGCTTGTCTTTTCCAAGGTGCATTAATGAGTCCCCTAATTGTCAAGAAACATTGTGGTGGAAGGTACATTTGTAATTAGGTGTAATGAATCAACAAAGTGCATTGTTTGTTTATTTGTCGTCAATTAACTTTACTTTGAAAGCACTTATTGATCTAGTGCAGCAGTTATTAATGCATGTGTGGGACACAGAGACCCACTGCGGTAAATTCTAGCAATTTTATTTAGGGAACGAATGCATCTGGGGTGAAGGATGAATGCAGTTAACTGCAGTTAATGTCAGACAGAAAATAGCCGTGCTGTACATCCAAAGGACACAGATTTAAAGCAGTGTTTCTTAATTCACAACTTGGCAAGTAGAGTTAGAGATTTGTTTTGAGAGGACTCCGAGGGCATATTGCTGCCATGCTGCAAAGTTAGGGAATGAAATTAGTCACCAGCTGACTGAGAAGTCAAATAAGAAATGGATGTCTCGCCTCTAATGAACGGCAAATAGTCTATAATTGACTTCAGAGCTCAGAGTCTGAGGCAGCCTCTATTCAGTCAGAGGAAGGTATTTGTTTAAAGAGAGGAGACATTTTTGTGGTTTGTGATAAGCAAGGTTGCTTGAGCAAGCTTGTGGGTCTAAGAATAGACGGCAATTGTTGATAATCTGCGAGGACTGTCTTATGCACTGTGTTCTCAACAGTCCTTTCATGTGAAATTGGGGGGTCTGGTCAGCTGCAAAAACATATGGCTCCCCCCTGCCCTTTACCCCCTGGCCCCCGCCAATAAATGCCAGCATCACACCTCATAGGCATGTAGAGGATACACACTGAGCTACCGATGCTGCTCCGCCGAGGTCACCTTCCTGCTAAATGCTGGTGCCCAATTGTGCTAAATGTGTTAAGCTCTAATGTACTGTTGCCACAACACTGGAGCATGCTCAGTCAGCACAACCTACAGGTGGATCTGCTTCCTCTGCCGGATCTCATTACAGCAGCGGGCCGACAGGCAGCCCAGAGCTCCACTCCGATGATTGAGACGACAGACCTCTTAATTCAACTCGGACATCCTTCAGGGGTCATTTAATACTCGATAGGAAAACCAAGACATACAACGCTTTCCATTTTAATAGAAATGAAAAGCCTGGGCTGTATGTCAAAGCAGTGACATTTGCCTACTGTTTCTTAATATTTTATTGTGTCTACTCAATATCAAGTAATCTATATGGACCACTACTTATTTTGGGTACGGTACAAGAAACGATTTGTCCTCTTAACACATTTTGCAGCTGGAATTTAAACCTCTGTTTTTCAGACTGGCTTTAATTTGAACATTCTGTGAATACTGGAATGATACTTGGAGAATTTAGCGCTTGCAGATGTCATGGACACCCACGCGACTTTTCTTTTTATGTGGCTGAATCGGAGGACAAATCAGAGACTTTGTTTTAATTGTCGCAATTATGAATTAGTGTGAAATGGAAACAAGCATGGAGTTGCAGAGTTAGGAAACCCAAGGGTTGTCCATTGGTTGTCAGATTTATGGCAACTGTAGATTTATTGATGTAATAGTATTTCCAAATACAGATTTATTGACATTTTACTCCACATTTGGGGAACTTGTCACCCCAGTACAATAGACAGAGGGGAACACCCAACCATAAATATTAGCCTCGGACACTTTAAAATATTAAGAGCGAGCTGGGAGCCCTATGCAATAATGTATTCTGAAAGCATCAGCCTTGTAGTGGACTATTTATGTGGGGACCTGTGAAGCCAAGAACAAGGTGTGTCCATGAGGTCTTGTTATTACATTCAAGGCAATAAAAATCTAACATTTTAAATTCAGCCATTCATTTCTAGTGTGCTGCACAGTAAAGTCTAAGCATCTTGCTTGAAAGATTTGTGTTTTAAGTGAAGGAAAGAAAAAACATAGGAAAGTAGTTTTTCCATGTCCCCTGTTTTTGCCTTTGATATTAAATAACCCGCGGTGGGATCAAACCTCAGCCAGTGCTCTTCTCATGTGTGGAGTTTTTCATTAGTGAAGACAGCAGATGAATAGGGGTCTATGAAGCTTGGCCTCACCTCTCTGTAAATGCTTTTAAACCACGATGACAGTCCTGTCTGTAAATCTCTGTCGCCAAGGTTGCTACACCCTGAGCTACCTCATTTGACAAATAGACTTCATTCCTAAGTGGGGACAACTTTACACCAGTGTTGTTCGAGATTTCTGAAACACCCTTTTGTGTTAACACTGTATGTGCGCTGAACACATTAGCTCACTTTCAGAGCCTCTGACAAATAATTCATATAAAATAAATAATTGATGTGCAGAATGACCACAGCCCTTACACCTGCTCAAGTCAAAGCCTAAATCTTGAGGCCTTTTATTTTTGTGCTGCATATGTGCCCTCTAGGATCAGTTATTTTTGTGTTGCCCGAGGACCCCTGGGCTGTCAAAGGACATGCAGAGACACTAGTCTGTCCTTTGAAGTCCTGTCTCCTGTTAACTTTTCCAGAAAAGTACATGGTGTCATGGACCAGCAGTGTTTTCTAGTGGTTTAATGCTGGAAAAACATGTAGGCAAGATTAATTACAATTCAAAAACAATGAATCAACCTGAGATCCATTTAATCCAAAACAGAAGCTCATAGTAAACAAAAGATTTCCATTTCTAAAAGGTGGAATACTATCCTCAAAGATAAAAGGGTTTTTTGTCCATGTTCCCTTTAGTTGTCTAGACAATACAACACGCCCCTGGCCACCTGCTCTAACTTCTCAGCTGACAACAGCCATAATGTATCTCTGTGATAAATCGCCTGTTTACAGGACTCCACCAGTGTCAGTAACAAAGCAGCAAGTTCACCTTAGCCACACATTCGTAGACCTCTGTCTGGTCTCCTCTCCTCGACCCCGGTCACACAGGAGGATATCTGGAAAGCATTCGTTCACTGGAGTCCTTGACAGTACTCAGCACTGCATAATGTTCAGGCTGCAGAGGAATGTCATGGTGAGTCAGAGGGATGAAGTCCTGACCTATAATTATTCCCCCGTTGGTCCCTGACACGGTGGGGTCAGGCCTGGACAGCTGGGGCAACATCCTGCTGAGCTTCTCTGCTACAGAGATGCTGTCACACAGCAAAATTAGCTCCTCTGTAGATCTGGCCCTGTCACCACTGATGGATGGGCAAAGAAAGGTGTCAAAACGGGATTGATGATTTAGGACATGGTCTAGAGTTGTGACAATCTGTATACATTATCCCGAGGCATTGGCTGCAAGAGTAAATGTCAAGGTTTTATTTACGACGTGTCACCAACAGGGGCTTTGGTTTTGGTTGGATTGATTATTTCTTATAAGGAACTCCACAAGGATCTTAATCATGTGATACAGTACAAAATGTATCATATTTTAATCAACATTCAGCCAAATAGACTACACACAGAACATAAAAGGGTAAAAAAAAAACTTGCTAATGCACCTAAATTCCTCAGCCAAGTCTCATTTCCACTTCATTGGGTAACAAAATCAACTATTCCTAGTTTTCTTGGCGCTCAGACTATTTTTCATCCTTATCTGCATTTTTTTTGTGTGGAGGAGATTCTCTTAAGACATGATCGTACAATCATGGATTCCTTTGAAGCCATTTGACCATTATCCTTGACACTAAAAGCTCAGCACTTACTGGTACTGGATGTCAAATTAAACCCTTTAATGATAAGTTCTCTCCTAAGGTCTCTTGGGAAATTTCTTCTGGATTACATTGTGGAAAAAGGCTTTGAACTTGACATTGAACTGAAGCAGACTTTTTGCCTGCAGACCCCTGACGTTTAGCTGTGTCCAACCGACATCCAAAAGTGAAGCTCAGATTCAGGTCAATGACCAGAATCAGTCCCATTAATGAAACTCTTAACTCCGTGCTTCCATGGATAATATTTGCATTTGACATTTTACACTTCGTGTAGAAAACAAGAGTGACAAAAAGGCGATAATCAATAATTTTATTGAAGAATGGATCAAGTCACATCAAGTGACCAGAAACTCCAAAGTGATAATGTTGCTCAATGTCTGAGCTTTATTTAAACTTTATTTATACAGAACCTTTCGAAACAATGTTACAAAGTACTTTACGTGGTTAAACCAGGGTTACAGCATGGCAGGACTGCAATGGGGCAAATAAAATCGGACAAATAAAAAAATACAAAGTACACTTTGGGATGGGTGCTGTGTGCACACTGAAACATTCTGTGTCTTTCATCTTGATCAACTGTTCATTTATTCTGAAGCATTAGCCTTGCACTTGCCATCCAAGGACAATTATGTTTGCAGAGGATGACAGCATAATTCTCCGCCCTAATGGAATTCAGGAAATGACCACTTGCACAAGCCATTTACCCCCATTGGTCCTTCACTCGACAACTCTCCATATTTACACATAGAGGGTTTTCTAAATACGTAGCACTATTAGGACCAAATGTTTGCCTCGTTGGGGCGCAGAAGGTGGCACTTCCACAGCAATTAGAGGAAATTGGCAGTATCTGCTGTCTACACAGGAGTGCTGAAATCAGTTCCCACCTCGGTGACCTTGGGGACGTCTGTTGAGAGATCAAACGGGTCCTTAAAAAATCTGAGGTCACCCTGCTCTGCTGAAACTGACCAGAGGTTTGCCCTGGCCCTTGTGCCGGTGACCCCTGTTTCCTGTATAGGTTACATGCACTCAGCACGCAAAGCTGGCTGTCTTTGAAATTTGTTTGCTCTTAGCATTATTGGCCTTAAGGAGAGTGGTATTAAGATTTATTGAGACAGGGAGAGGAGAGGGTCATACATGCACATTCATTTGATGAACTGATCACTGTTACTGTATTTTCATCAATATCTCAGATGACTGATGTTTTTCCTTCTCTTTTACAGAATAATGGATCCTTGGTGTGGTGCCAGAATCACAAGCAGTGCTCCAAGGTAGTGTGCTTTCACTTATTTCATGAATGAGACACATGCCACATACACGCCTCATTATCAGCGGATAATACAACATATAGCGCACAAGTCACGGCAGGACTAGTTTTGTCATGCCTGCAGGAGTCGCTTTGAGAGCTGTTGACATAGACTACCTGAGAAAAACTCTTTACTTTTCAGCTTGCCATCACTAGATTCCATCTGCTTTCATTCATGCCAATTTGCTCTTGTACATAGGATACAATTAAACAAGATTTTATGAGGTTAAATACTTGATTTATGAAAGCAAAGCATGATTGTTTTTCATACTCTTGTCATTTGGAATTTCAGTAGGATGCATTACAGTACGCCTCCCGCAGGGCTTGTTTGTGTTTCGTGCCCTGTCCCAAAGAAGGTTGATACAAAGCTGGTGTTGACAGCCCCTCTGAAAAGATGGTGCTGACATACTCTATCAGACTCTCTTGGAGCTGCTGACAAGGCCCTCAGAGATGTGCTGTATGGACTGTAGACAGAGAACACTATGGGGCTGAAATAAGATGGATGAAACACTAGCAGAGCCTGGTCCATGTAGAAATCTGAACAATGCTCTCTGTAGCTGTCAAAGCTCTCATCTCCTCATTCACACAGACCGTGAAACCAGGATTCAATGCTGTTAGTCCATGAGGACTCAAAATAGGACATGATCAACACATGTTCATTGTCTAAATAAAAAACGGGAAGTATATGGCTGTCCAGGTGATGACAAATTAGATGTAGTCCTTGTTGTACTTATAGTTTTTTCTCACAAGTCCACACACTTTATACTAGAGGAACGCATGTTGAGAATTTGGTCAAATCACAGTATTGCAGGGATGGTGATTTATTGGAAATTTGGGAAAATGCAGAATGGTTGCATTTTTTTCTCATGCTTTCTTAACACGGCCTTACACAAAACGACTCTTTGTGTTTGATTTTTAAATTCCTCTTTTGAATTTCAAATTGTTTCCTTGGCAATTTGCATTTGCCTGGGATACAGCAGAGCTATTGTGCTTTCTACCCCATCTGCAAATGTATAGATGTATAGATTTCCCTCCCCTTCTAAATTTAGCAAATTTAGGACAACATGTTGTTCCGTCACATCACTGAATGTGTCCTAATCTATGTGTAAATTGTCAACAGTTATGTAGTGTTTCTTTCATAAGTTCTATAATTGAGCTCCATGTGGTAATTTATGCGTCTCAAGGCAACACAGTCAATTTAATTTAATTGTCCCTAAAATAAAATGTGTGATAAAAAAAGTCCTTTATGTTATTTGAAACGCTCTGTGACAAGTTTTAAGTTGATGTATAGGCAAACTTTGTTTTCACCATAACGCTGTGAAACTTGTTTCTCTCCTTTCCACTGTGATGGCCAACATTGGCTCTTGGCACGAGTCATTCCCCTGTCATTCGGCAGAGTTTTATGTTTGAAAAAGGCTTTTGCTGGCTGTGAGTCCCAGCACAGCGTACTGTTTTCATAATCAACCAGCTAACACAGCTGAGACTCTGCAAATGTCCAAAAACTTTTTAATGGACTTCTTGTTCTCCTTGCTATAATAAGCATGTTAGTTAGCACTTCTATATCCTATTTGTAAGCTGTCAATAAATTAGGCTGGACTTGATGTAAGCCCTTAAAAATAATTACGTGCTTGTGTTACTGCTGTATTACCGTGGTGCTATGCCACTCGAGCCATTCCAAATAGTTTCAAGGGCTCTCTGACTTTAATTAATTTAATTGTACCCTAGGTTTTGGTTCAGCCATTCAGGAGGCAGGCCAGTGCACAGTGCTGAAGTTAAATTTCTGGCCAGAAGTCAATATTTTGGTAGCAAACACCACCACACTTTTCACATCCACATCAATTGCTTGAGTGCACACTCAGGGCCCTTGTGTAGTGTGTCAAAACACAGCTATTGTAGCCACTCTAACAATTGTACCAAATGGGCCCATGCTGTACAGTGGTTCCTTGTGAATAGCTCTACAGCCGCTGATTAGACTCTTCACTTCATGAACAGCACACAGTCAAACAGAGAGACAAAGGCAGTGGCTCCCGGGGAGTGCGTTAGGGCAGAAGGCCTGTCCACCCAGAGCTCTGTTAAAGAGCCCCAGAGAGCTCCCTGCCTGTGAAGAAAATGCGAGGAAGGGCTGCCTAATAATTTGGACAAAGATGCTGTGACCCTGTCCATCTGTCTGCGTTTTAGGAAATCAAAGGCTCCGGTTTCCATTCGAAATAAGAAAGTCATCCCGGTCATCCCGTATGCAGTGTCCAGAGTTGGCCCTGCTCTCAGTGTCCCCATTGTCATGGTAATTAACCTACTTGCCCTCTCTCCAGAGCAGAGCGAGGTGGCATTTGGAGAGCCGAGGAGTCATTATCATGCCATAACACTGGACCAGCAGACAAACTCCATTCAGCGGGGAGACGCCAAGGGAACAGACAGCGGCAGCATTTCTATGAGCTATTGTCATTTTGCCTCCTTACTGTTAGAGTTCCTCACTTGAGAAGTTTGAATGTGTTCCCTGAAAGTTTAAAAAACTCCAGGGGGGTTTCTCTTTTTCTGCTGGTGCAAAGAAAATAGATTTTGTGCGTGTGCACAAGCAGCCAAGAAGCTTTCCAAATTCAGAGCATGGCTGATATTAGCAGAGTTTGCTTTCCCCCATGGGTGTGATCCAGGCTCCAAATCAAATGCTAGGATTGACTTAAGGCAGCTAAATGCCGGTCTGCAACAAAGCGGTGTGCTTCATTACTCAAACTTCTCTCAGGGAAGGAAGAGAAGAAAGAACATGTGCACTGTGCCTGGATAAGTTGGCCTGTGGTGAGTCATTGGAACGTGTCCACCACTTATAATTCCTGAGGAAGAAAGTGTAATATTTTTATTATAAACACACTGAAGATCCTGAACATTTTTAAAAGTCAGTGTACTCTTTCCTCCTTTGAGACTGATCTCTCAATGAATTAGATTGATTGGTGATTACTAAGCTGAAGAGAATTAAAACTCCAGTCTGTAATATAACATCCATTGCAGGGAGATGTTGATTTGGCCTTACATTTTTCTAAACCAGCCACGTCCCTGCACTTTATATTTTCAGGGTTTCCAGAGGGAAAAGCTTTAGAAAGCAACATTGTCTGGCTGGCAATGAGTCGTGCATGTCTTTCATAGATGTCTCACATACCCCAGGTGGCTCTTTTGGAGCGCTCTTTTCCTACCAATCACGCCTTGTGCTGTGCATACCAACGCAAGAATAAGAAGTGTTTACCCTTTTGGATTACATGCGTCTTCATCTTCACATGTTGGAAGCTTTGGAGCTGTTTGCCTGAATAACAATCACTGGAATGCTACTATGTCTCATTCAAACATGTCTTTCAAAGCCCACTGTCAACCCCCCCCTACCAACCCCCACATTTTCTCACGCCAAAATAAAATGGTCAAACTTCCCATCATTTGTTCTTTTTGGGGGTCAGTCGAACCTACAAAATTAAATCCGAAGCCTCATTCTTCAATCTCTGTTAAAAACAAAAATAGCAGCACATACTTTGGGGAATGGTCACTTTCGCTTGAAGCTTTGAGAGTGTGTTAATGCAGTTAACAAAGTGTTTTGTGTGGTAATCTTTTCTTTGCTGGTAGGTAGTATATTTTGCGGTGCACTGAAAAGATGTGATAAAGTGGGTGCTGGTTGGTAGTTTACAGCTGGACATGGCTGGGATTGTTAGGTCCTTAGACAGACTTCAAAGCACCTTTTGGTCATGTTGAGGCCAGACGTTCGTCTCACCTCCCTGTGTAAGCCACATTACCAGCACCAACACCTCAAATCAATCTGACAAGTGGGCAATGTATGGATTGCCTGTCAGTTTAGCTGCAAAGCAGAGTTAAGAAACAGTCCATGCAAGTTTGACTTAATTGCTTTTCTAATTTCTTATATATGTGGATGAATTCTGGTGTGGTGGAGATCATATAAAGAGACGTCTCTGTACTCTGTAGTTTCTCTGAAGCCTTCTTGTATTTTATCTAGTTTGAGGCAGTGTGAGTGTTAGTGTGTGTGTGTGGGTGGCGGAGGAGTGTGAAGCAGGGCTGGTCAGTCCCAGCAGGAAGGACCTGATCTGGACATGGTTGTTAAGTTTCATTGGCTAAAGGGGGGGTCGCTTCGTTGGCTGCTATCTGTGGAGCTCATTATTCACATGGTGGGTGGCAGAGAATGAAAAAACCCCCACAGCAAAAAAAAAACCCAGAAAAAACCCCAGAAAAAAACCCAAAGACGTGGCCACAGGAGAGGAGGCGAAGAGGCTGTGGATCTGCAGATTAGACTTCCTCAGCAGTGAAAGCTCAAATCTACAGCTGCTATCTGCAATGCTGTCTGTTCAATATCTGAGTGAGGAGCACTCTAGGAAATCCTCCGTGAAGAAACACACTCACTCTCTCAAACCAACCTGCTTTTATTGATCCTGCAGAGTATAGGGGCCTTTTAAAAAGTAGACGTTTATTTTCGAAGATAATCAACATTTCACAGATAGCCTGATTTCACATGTTCTCCCTGTCAGAGGGGATTTGATTCTCTCCAAGGATTAATGTAATCAAAGCTGCTGTGAAATCCTCTTTTAGCTGTAATGACCAGTCACACTGAGACAATCTCCTGTTAGCCAAGTGTTTATTCTCATTCTGAGGATGGATTGGCTAAATATCATAGATTACAGCATACCTTTTTGTGTTAACTTTGCTATCTCTTACCTCCTGAGCTCACGTCAGAGGTGCTAAAGTAAGAAATTATTTTGCGGCTTTATTTATGGTCCATGTTAATATATGGATACCACACTAATCGTGCCAACAGTCACATTGACAGAGGGAAGATTAGAATGTAAGAATCTTAAAGCTGGTGTACTAAGTAGATGTGGGCTTATCAATTTATTCCAGCTCCACTCAAAGCTGCTGAATCCTGTAGATAAATCCCTTAGATTTGTGTGTGACAGTTTCAGGATGGAAACCCAGAATGTATGTCAAAGACTCAGTGATCCACAGCTCTTAACGTTTGACTTGGAGGTGCTTCAGAAGTCATTTATACTTTAGATTGAGACTCCAGACTGAGCATGTATCAGAGATGAAAAAATACCTTTTTTTGGTTCTTTTGTTTGCCTCCTACAGCTGTATGAATCCAAAAGTCTTCCCGCTCAGCTTGCCCAGGTTTGCCCCCTCTTTGTAGTCTTTGTTCTCAGCTTTTGAAATACATATGAAAGAGAAATCAGTCATCTCTTCAAGAGAATATAATGCATTTTATCACTGTTATAGGGCTGCACGTTATTTCTCAGTCTTTATGTTGCGCAATTCAAAGACTGAGAAGAACTGCTGTTGTGAGGAGCTGTTAGTGGAGGCTGGAGAGGGCAAGTAGGATTAGTGAATTTCAAGTGTTTCGGAGACTCAAATAAACAAGTGGAGATAGTGGTGGAATGTGACTGCAGCATGGGATTAGGACGGCTTTACTCCCCTCAATGGCGTGTCATGTTTTACATGTTGTTGGCCTACATTGAGACAGAATCTCCTGGTCTCATTTTATTTGAGATGAGGAGGGATTGAGACAGCTTGAGTGGTCACTGTAGGAGCAAGCCAGCTGGGCACACATCCTCTATCTTGTTTACTATCTCCTCGATCTGAAATGACTGACTTCGCCACGTCAGAAATGCATATTTCATCGTCTGCATGGAAAATGTGAGTTCATTATCGCTGCTGTAAATCAACTGGATAGACAGATTGAATAAATGGCTTTTGCACCGAGGAAGCGTTTTATCACGTGATCCCGTTTTTCAACCCATCCGTTTGTCATCATAAAATTTTTCAGCGTGATTGTGTGGGAGAAAATACAGTAAATCATGTGTTGGGCCGATCTGACGCCATTTTCAGAGAACAGCAGAGAGGGTTTGGCTTTCCCATGCCACGTCACGGCGAGAAGGCCCGCTGGCCTCTTTTATCACCAATCTGACCCCACATGATGGATACATCCTGTTGAGTCTAATTGTCATGAAGTGTAAACTGAGCCCAGAGGTAGGTGATAACTGAAGCTCTAGTTACAGCCACTGTAATCTTGACTCTTGTCACTGCAGAACATAACAACATGAGATGCATAAGGACCTGTAAGAGAAGGAGCCCTCACAGAGAACGGGGGCATCGGTGTGTGTGTGTGTGTGTGTGTGTGTGTGGGGGGGGGGT